>JAOBAT010067527.1:0-22925 GCA_026413305.1 Hydrozoanthus tunicans
ATGTGCCGCCACCCACCACCTCCCTCGACAAAATTGGGTTCCTTAAAAATACCATTGTTTTGACTTCTTCCCTAAATGGTCAATTTCACGGTTCCTGAAAGGTTACCAAGCTCTACATGAAACCGAGGCGAAAGTTGTCCCGGCACAGTTAGAGAAGTGAAAATAATAGGCATGCAAATAAGTTTCTTTCTTATGATAATTATTTCCGCTTCTCTTACTGGACAAGTAGTCACTAATATAATACTAAAACACTTTAAATATTCTTTTCAGTCCAATTTCGGTAGATAGTAACTTCTGGTGGATAGATAGATATCCTACCGATATCCACCGAAATAGGAATAGAATAACTGCTCGTTATTATCATCTCTTCACCATCTTGTTACTTCCAAGAAAGTGCCTGTATATTTACCACAATGCATTGCGCACCTTACATTACTAGTTAGTAAAACTCTTCCTTGTACTAACAACACACTGTGAGTCAAATTTGAAGATTACAGATTCACTCTATGCGTTTGTGGGAAATTTTAGATGTTAATGTGCTAGGAATTATGAGTGAATGTACACGTCGCATAGTTTTGAGTAATCGTGGATTGCCAAAGCCATTGTTATCACCTCCAAGATATCTGCTTAAATACTTTGTATTAACCTTTCTGTGTGCTTTCGACTTTTAGAGGTTACATAAAATTATTTTTTAATATATTGACTATTTACAAGTTAGCGCCGTTCCAAAACGGTCGTTAGTGGCAAAACCCTGGTTGAAAAAATACGTCGAGTTAGGGTGCATATAACGCTAACAACTTTTTTGGGATCAAATCATTCCACATACAGTTTAAAGTATTTTAAAAAAAATTCAAAATTTGGTCAAATTGTTTTTTTCTATAGTGGCTCGAACTAGCAAAATTTTCAGACATCTTGGTTCACGACCGCGTTTTCGAGGGACTGGGTTGTGACGTCATTCCCGACTTATAATATTGAGCAAATGAGATCTTTCTAAACACAAAGGCACAAAAGAACCGAGAACTGTATGAGGAATTGGAATGTACTTCTGAATCGAAAATTTCTGATTCATTCGTGTCCATCTTGCTGTGTTTTGATACAGAGATGTCCGGGAATGACGTCATAACCCATTCCCCTTTGAACCAACAAAACTTGAACTTCAAATGTGTATAAAAAATCGAGAATACGACCAATTTCAAAAATTCTTTTCTTAAACGTCCTTAATTTCCAAACACTTTTAGTGCTATCAAAAGTAATTGTTAATGCTATAGGCACTTTAAACAACTCCAAGCTGTATCTTGGCTCATATCGCGGTCACTGAATTGTTTTTCAAATTGTTGCTTACTTTCTGACTGTTTTTTCGAGTTTAAAAGTACGATAAAAACTGTATTTTCCCCTGTTTGAGGGATAACGACATTTCTTCAAAAACTGAAGGACTTTTAAATTGACCTTGAAGACTTGATCTGTCATTCTTAAAAATTACCATTTGGCAGCTGGCATCAAAACTTTACTACTAACCGAGAAATCGATAGATACAATGCAAAATTTTCACGTCTTTTAACCTTCCGCCCCTAAGAACTGTTTATCAAATTTGTCTTGTGTTACATAGCCTCAACCTTTAACCATGCCTCGGGAGATCTCGGTTCAACCAAATTAAATAAAAAACTTCTTCTCACTGCTCTCGGTTTAAGGAGAGAACTAAAAATTTCTCACGGCTCAACCAACGAAATCACTGGTCTGGGCTTAACCAACCAAATAAAAGTTCTTCATCACTGCTACCGGCTCTACCAATGAAATCACTGCTCCCGGTTCAACCAACGAAATCACTGCTCTCGTTTCAACCTATGAAATCAAAGTTCCTTACAACTGCTTCCTCCTTAACTAATGAAATCGCTGCTCTCGGCTCAACCAATGAGTTCACTGCTCTCATCTCAACCAATGAAATCACTGTTCTCAGCTCGGCCAATGAAATCACTGCTCTTGGCTTCGATATGAAATCAAAGTTCTTTATAACTGCTTTCTCCTTAACCAATGAAATCACGGCTTTTGACTCAACCAATGAAATCATTGCTCTCGGTTCAGCCAATGAAATCACTGTTCCTTGGCTCAACCAATGAAACACAGCTCTTGGTTAAATCAACGAAGTCTTTTCTTTCGGCTCAACCAGTGGAATCACTGTTCTCACCTAACGAATGAATCGCTGCTCTCGGCTCAAACAATGAATATACTGCTGTCAGCTCAACCAATGAAATTATCGCTGCCCTCGGCTTAACCAATGAAAGATTCGCTGCTGTCGGCTCAACCAATGAAGTCATCGCTGTTCTCGGCTCAACCAATGAAATCACTACTCTCGGCTCAACCAATTAAATCATCGCTGCTCTCAGCTCAACCAATGAGATCATTGCTCTAGGCTCAACCAATACAGTACAAGCTCAACCAATGAAATCAAAACTCTTCATCACTGCTCTCAGTGTCTGTTTCGTCACTGTGCGGTTGGTAACCGACCAAGTCATCTGTTAGCGTAATCTGGCCGTCCTTCAACATTGCTTCCTCAACTTGCAGTCGTGAATGCACCGTGTGGTACGTAGCGCCTTTAAGAACCTTCTCGCTCAGCTGGTGACACTCGAAATAATGCGGCAGCTCCTATTGGTTAAATCAGGTGGTTGTAAGACTTTTGTTAAGTACTATATATTTGGAACTCATTCATAAAATATCGGCGATTTTAATATTATTTTGTCTCCATTCAAACTAACCTTACTAGCCTCGTTTTTGAGTAAAACTTTTTAAAGATTATTTTAACCCAAACGAGGCCGGTAGGGTTTGTTTGAATATATACGAAAGAAGGCCCCCCGAATAGTCCCCCAAAATTTGGATGTGCTCGCAATTTTAAGGTATAGTTCGAACGCTTGCGCAAATTTTTGATGCGCGCTCACTGTCACAATGCATCTTATAGTGTGCTCGCACGCCCAATTTATTTTAAATAAAAAATGCTCTGTTTTGCATGCTCGCAAGTGCTCGCCAAGAACAATTTCGGGGGGCCTAAAAGAATTTCAAAGTCCCTACCAAGCTTATTTTTTTACTTTTTGGGTTGAAACTGTTGTCATCTGTGAACTCAAAATTCGAATATCCAAAGAAAACTTCCACGTCTAAGTATGCTTTTTAATCAAAAAAAGAATGAAATGTAAATTTTGACCGAGCAGGCCGGGGACTGGTAACCTGTGACGTAGCAGCAGTGAGTTATGTGGTTTTCGTTTAAAAAATTTCATTTCTGTTAAGAAATATCATAAAATTTTTGTTTCAAACAATTTCAGAGAATAATTCATTGATTAAAGTTATAACAATGTGACTATTGTAGCCAGAATTGAATTTTTTGAGATAAGAAAGATTGTCTCTGCTTCATGCCTCGTGCTACGTCATATGCCTTCTACTACGTCATCACTGCACGCTTCAAGTCTAAAAACTGTAACAAAAAAGGCAAGAAAAGGTTTTATTTTCAAAAATTACTATTATTAAAGGGTTCTACTTTTTATCTGGAACTTAAAAAAATAAGCTTGATAGGGACTTTAAGAATAAAGTCTATTTAACCATGAGTAGTCACATATTAGCTAAGTGTGTTTGGTGAGTTTCACTCCACTGGGCCCATCTGTGCAACTCCCATTGCCATCTTGAAAACCATGGATTCGTTGTGCTAATTCGTTTCTACCTCAAATATACAGAACAGCTGAACTCAACCAGTGACTCGGCTCCCCATGTGAGTCTCTATAGCTCCGTGGGTAGAGCATCTGACCTGTAATCAGAGGGTTGCGGGTTCGATTCCCGTCAGTGACTCAGTATTTTTTCTGAGCTTTCAACTTGTGAATTAATAGTTTCTTCTTCAGCTATATATCCAAGATTTAGACTACCATTTGACAATACAGAACAGCTGTTCATGCATCTTATTGCTTACAGCATGTGCATTGATTTTTTCTTTTACCGGCAAAATCGAAGTCAATTTTTGCCCGTTGTCGTTACAAAGATAACTGGTACCGCATATATACTCCAACCTAGTAAATTAATGCACGTTTAATGGACTTATCTGCGCATGTTCACGTGGTAAAGGGCTGACAAATAGCTGCGGCTCTAAGTACCATCTCAAGTTGCCGGTCTTGTGTAAACAAAACATATTTTCGGGTAAAGAGGAGACTTTCCATGTGCCAGTTTTGAGGCCGGTTAAAATTTTAACAAGTACCAAGTAAATGCAGCCTTAGTTAGTGATTAGGGCGTTTTAAAGTGAAAACAACATATAAATTCGAGCGAAGCCTTACCACTGGAACAGGGTATAATCCAAGTGTTGCTGATCTACAGCGTTATCGAGGAATCCCTTAAACCCACACAAAGGAAAGGGATAAAATTTCTGACCTTTGTGGGATTCACGTTTTAAAGTGTTCGATGAACTACAAGTATATTTGGTCAGCGGTTATTACCTTACTAATGGCGTGGAGGGCCTGGAGCTGATAGCGATGTAACTTGACGCTCATGCGTTCGCCTAACCAATCACAGATCTTAGAGAACATGCCTATAAACCATGACTGAACCAAAAAAATAAATAAATAAAAAGCAAACACAAAAACAAAACAAAAGGTCGGGATATCCATGTTCTAAGATGGGAGGGGAAAGAAAACAAAACAACACAGAGCGAAGTAAGTTGGATTTAAGCGTACTAGCGAAGCGAGGAGGGAAGCAAAAATAATTGAAAGTGTGAATGAAGAGATGGGTAAAGAAAGAAGAAAGAAAAGAAAAGAACGAAGAAAATAATGCGAAGATGTATTTGTATAACAGAGATAAGAAGATGAACGGAAGAAAAGAGTATAAAGAAAGCGAAGGAAGGAAGATAAGGGAAATGAAGAAGGATTAAGTGGGAGAAACAAAGAATGAGACAGAAGATAAGACAAGGAGAGGAATGATAAGAGGGATAAATAGACAAGACAGGAAACGAGGAAATAAAAGAAGAAAAGCCAGGAATAACACAAAAAAGAGAGAAGAGAAGAGGGGAGAAGAAGACAAATTGGAAGAAAAGTTGAGAGAGAAAGGAAGAGTCGAGGCGAGGAGAGAAGAGATAGGTAGGAAAGAGAAAAAAATAGAAAAGAAGAAGATTGAAAATGGTGGGGAGAAAAACAGAGATAAGGGAAGAGCCGAGATTAGGAGAGGAAAGTTGGGAAGGGAAAAAAATGGAAAGAAAAACTGAGAGAGAAAGGAAGAGCCGAGGCGAGGAGAGAAGAGATGGGTAGAAAAGAGAACAAAAAAAAAGAAAAGAAGATTGAAAATGGTTGGGAGAAAAACAGAGATAAGGGAAGAGACGAGGTTAGGAGAGGAAAATTGGGAAGGGAAAAAAATGGAAAGAAAAACTGAGAGAGAAAGGAAGAGCCGAGGCGAGGAGAGAAGAGATGGGTAGGAAAGAGAAAAAAATAGAAAAGAAGAAGATTGAAAATGGTGGGGAGAAAAACAGAGATAAGGGAAGAGACGAGGTTAGGAGAGGAAAATTGGGAAGGGAAAAAAATAGGAAGAAAAACTGAGAGAGAGAAAGGAAGAGCCGAGGCGAGGAGAGAAGAGATGGGTAGAAAAGAGAAAAAAAATAGAAAAGAAGATTGAAAATGGTTGGGAGAAAAACAGAGATAAGGGAAGAGACGAGGTTAGGAAAGGAAAATTGGGAATGAAAAAGGAAAAAAGAAGATCGAAGGGGGGGGGGGGCAGAGATAAGGAAAAGAGATGAGGTGAGGAGAAAAGAAGAGAGTTGGGAAGGGAAGAGAAAAAAGAGGAGAGAAAGGAAGAAGAGAAGAGGGATCAGAGGCGAAGAGATGAAAAGAGAGGGAGAGTCTAGCAGTTCTCACCTTAATCACACGCCTTTTGACTTTGTCATCGTTCAACTGCATGGCCAGTTGATCCAAATTCTGCTTCACAAACTTTATAAAGCTTTCTTCAATATCTGTTCCGGGACTCTAGCACAAAATCAACCACGTTAAAATATGAAGGGAAATTTTTCGATACTTTTGTATATAAAGCATGTCATTTTTAGAGACTGTCAGCAAAACCAGTCCTAAAAAAACATGAAAATAATCGGACCTTAAACTTTTGGACATTTTTAACCGTCAACTTCAGACAAACGGTACATTTAAAAAATTAATAAAAACGAGGGCACTATTGTTTTAGTCTGCTATTGTTAGTGGCATAAAAGCGTTGTACTAATAGCGCCTTCTTACTCGAACTCTAAGCTTGATCAAACGCTTTGCGACACGTTCATAAATAAATCGCTACTTTTATGATATAGGGGTACATCTGAAGGCCAAAGTGGTAGACTGTATTCTCTATAGATCGCCAATACTACAAGGTGACATAGAAATTAATCTTGAGTCGACCTTCACAATCGAGGAGAAAAAGAAGCGTTACCTTTTGCAGGGCAAGAAGGAGTTCAAGCAAAAAAAAAAACGCCGCTCACTAACGACTGGCGGGAAATTTTGGCGCCAATAATACAACACATTGTGTTCACCAACGACTGGCGGGAAGTTTTGGCGCCAAAACCACAACACATCGTGTTCACCAACGACTGGCGGGAAGTTTTGGCGCCAAAAACACAACACATCGTGTTCACCAACGACTGGCGGGAAATTTTGGCGCCACAACACAATGTGTTCACCAACGAGAGGCGGAAAAAGCTCGCGCCAAAACACATCACGTTCGTGACACGTACACAGAGCTCAGTCTTTGCATATTGCTTTTCCTTTGGGCCGTCCCCAACGAACAGCATAGAAAAGAAACTTTCGACCAAAAACATTTGAAATACACACAGAAATTTTTCGCGCGCTTTTTGTTTGACGTGAGCGGGCGTCTATAACTCGACGAGCTAAAAAAAACTCTTGGTTGCTAGATTTTTTCGTGCAACTCAAACGCTTCTTTTTATTTTTATTTAGCTTCACTACCCTAGGGTAGTCGGAGAACCCGACAGGTTTTGCAACCCAATTATTCGACTCCGAGGGCCTACGGTTTAACGTCCTTATCCGACTAGACGCGAAGGTCTACTGTTTGCAAATGTTAGAGCAAAGGCAGCACCTTTTCCTCAGTTGTTTTTTAAAAAAAGACATTGAGTTTAAAGTCCGGCATCGGAAATCGAACCCGGGCCTCCCGCACGACAGACTGACGCCTTACCAACTGAACTAACCAGGCGGCTTCTTTCGAGCTTTATAAACTTCCCCATGTATAACACCATAGAAACACGACAACCATGAACTGTTTCTTTAACTAGAGCCTTTGGAACACACGAAAGCTTACTTACGGCCAAAGCAAACACAGACGACAAAATTGAGTCTTGGTCGTATCTTGATACTTTTGTGAGCAACAGATCCACAACTTTGTTTAACTGTAGAAAATAAATACAACCAAAAGTTAAATCCAAGATGGCGCCAACATCACGTCCGGAGGGTTTCCGCATGTGGCATGCTTCTCGGAAAATTTTAAAATTTAGGTTGTCTGAGGCGGAAATGTAGGCAGCTAAAACCAATTAAAACGGAGAAAACATTCAATCTTTCGAACTGCAAACCCTAACTGTTTTGATCTAGTAACTTTTTTTACTGTTTTAGAGACACAAACAGTGAATCAGAACAGAACTATATCATACGTGTGTTTTAACCTTTTCAACTGCGCCGAGAGGATGTTGCTTTTGTGAATAGGTTGGTTAAAAAGCAATGAAGACGAGGGAAACATTCAATCTTTAGAACTGCAAAATCTAACTGTTTTGACCTAGTAACTATTTTTACAGTTTTAGAGACACAAACAGTGAAACAGAACTATATTAAACGTGTGTTTTAACCTTGTACTTTTTTTAAACCACTCGATATTGTTTTAGTTCGGTGCGTCGAAAGGATGTTGCTTTTTTGAATAGGTTGGTTAAAAAATGATGTCCTTCGCAGCCTGTCGGTTGGAACTACGGGCTCAGGTTTCGGTTCTTATAAAATAATGTTTAGATCTTCCACGAAAAAAAACATGTCAATTCCAAAACTACAGCTCAAATCCATCTATGTGAGGCTGGAAAAAAGAACGTAGGTTAAAAACTCAATTCTCGGTTTTAACTTGGCCCAGGAAGAAAAACTCGCGAGAAGTACGTAATGCAGACGTCAAAACAATGTAATATGTTTTTAAAGTTCATATGAAGTGAAAAATTTTATTACTTCAGTGGATTGACCTTGCTAAATGAGCAAAGCCCGGAAGAAATTCTGTCGTAATTTTTCATGTATCTTGAAATATTAACACTTGAAGTTTTCAACTGATGACGTCATGAGTGCTTCAGACAAATTTGCATTTTTGAAAAATCTGCTGCCAATCCGTAACCTTTGAATAAATTTGAGCCAAACTTGGACTGATTACCCATCTATCTCGAGATACATTATCTGCCCAATTTTGGCTCGAATACAACAAAAGGTTAAAAATTGGCAGCAGATTTTTAGAAAGTGCAAGTTTGTCGGAACCACTCATGACGTCATCAGTTAAAAACTTTAAATGTTAATAACTCAAGATACATAAAAGATTTCAACAAAGTTTTTTCACCGCTATTGCTCATTTAGCAAGGTCTATCCACTGAAGTAATAACTTCATCACCGATACAAATATACCGCCATCATTAATCACCAAAACCATTTTCATCATCTACATTACTATCATATTGGTATCATCATAATTACGTTCAGTAACATCATCATCACTATCATCATCAAGCCGGCATGTCAACCAACCAACCCTTAATCACCAAAACCATTATCACCATCATCTACATTACTATCATATTGGTATCATCATTACGTTCAGCAACATTATCATCACTATCATCATCAAGCCAGCATGTCAACCAACCGTAGCAACAAGTTCGTCGGACATTTCCCTCTGAACTTCCTTAAGATAGGTAAACACGTCACCATGGTAACGGTATTGCTATGGAAACGAAAAAAAGAGTAAAATAACAAATGAAGTTAGATCATTTTGTAGTGCAGGTAGAAGAAAACCTTATTCAGACCTATATTGTTGGAGACTTACACTTGGTCGGGGTAGTAATGATAAGACAAGTAATAAAACAGAACACGTTTAAACTATTCTTGGTCCCTCCGCAAAAAGAGACTTGTTTTAGATGTTAAATGAAGTCAACAACAACAAAAAAATGTATTTCCCTTCGGGTTTTAGAGTAGCTTGAATCAACTAGTTTCTCCGAATCCCAGCGGGAACGAAAAAACAAAAAGACGCAAAAACACAGTCGAAAATCCCAGCTGGTTTGAGGCAGGCCTGTTGGCTATTGAAAAGTGCAGTGGGTTTGGCTCTGGGATCATCGAAGCCAAATCCTGTCAGTGGTGAGAGTGGGGGAGAGACAGCCATATGCAAATCTGGCACCTTAACCACTGAGCTAAACTACCCCCCGAACTCCATAACAATAATTTTAAAACAGTTTGCAGTCTAACAACGATGTCTTTCAAACTCTTTAACAACAACAACAACAATAATAATAATAATATATCATTTTACAGAGAGAAGCTCCTGTCACTCAGTGAGTGGTTTTCAAGGAGGTCCTCTAATAAAATAGGAATATAAACTGGCTAAAATATGCAATACAGTGTCTTTGGCATCGAATTCAAGTCTGTTATGGCCTTGCAGTATACTGTTCTTCTTCGCCATTCCGTTCTGGGTAGTAAGATAGTTGTTAAATAAATAATAGATTTTTGCATAAATGTCTTACGATTACAGACGTCTCACCTCATCTCGCCCGGCTTCCTCCCTTGTGCAGAGTACTTGAGCCTGTAGTAAAGTTAAAAACCTCTCAATAACCAAGGGTGAAGGCTGTGATAGGGAATATTGGCAAGTCTTGCTCTGTCTAGATCGAACGACAGTACCACGGTATCTACGTTAATTCTACTCAAGACTACAAACACCAGCATATTAAGAGCAACACAGGAGGAAAGAAAACGCGAGTGGACTCAAGGTGGATTAGGTTTAAAAATGACCAACGATTAGTGTCTGCGACACAGTTGAGTCCACTCGCGTTTTCTTTCCTCGCGTACGCGTTGCTCTTAATATGCTGGTGCTTGTAGTCTTGAGTAGATTTAAAGTCCCAATCAAGCTTTATTGTTTACTTTCTTCATTAAAACTGTTGTCATCTGTGAGTCCAAAATTCGAATAACCAAAGAAATTTCCTCGTCTAAGTATTATTTCTAACCAAAAAAAAAAAAAAGATCGGAATATAAATTTTGACCGAGCAGGCCAGGGAATGGTAACCTGCGATGTAGCAGCGGTGAGTTATGTGGTTTTTGTTTAAAAAAATTTCATTTCTATTAAAAAATGTCATAAAATTTTTATTTCAAACAATTTCAAGGGAATAATTTAGTGGTTAAAGTTATAACAATCTGACTGTTGTAGCCAGAATTGAATATTTTGAGATAAAAAAGATTGCCTCTGCTTCATGCCTCGTGCTACGTCATATGCCTCGTGCTACATCATCATCGCACGCTTCAAGTCTAAAAAATGTAACAGGATCACTAGTATCAAAGGGTTCTACTTTTCATCTGGAACTTAAAAAATAAGCTTGATAGGGCTTTTAACGTAGAGACCGGTGTTATCGCCGACATTGTTCAGTCATATGTGAGCCAGGCTAAGTCGAAGTAAATTCTCCCAATCTAACGTAGTCACTGACTGTGTCATTGCTTATATACATGATCACATCTGCGCAGGCGCAACGACGACCAAGTCTACAACTGTCTACGACATGTCACGCGGATATCACTCCGTCAGATGTGAACCAGGCCCTAAACTTTCCCAATCAGTCGCTAGCACCACTGCGTCAATTTGCTTGGCTGCGACTTTTCTACGACGGTCGCAGTCGTAATTTTTTTATGTGAACACTTCTGGGTGACGACAGAGTCTAATAATCACGCGATTTCGTGCACAGCTTCAAACAAGATGGCTGCCAAAGCTGCTGCCAACCTGGATGTTAATTGTTGTCGAAAACGTAGACGAAAGTGAAAACTTTAGTTTTCTTTCAATGGAAAAGGTACTACAGTACCCCGGTATCTACGTTTGAGGGCCTTTGACTCCCCCTGGACAGGAACTAACCCATCACAGGTTAGCTCCAGCAGAACTGGTAATCGTTTAAACAGCTGAGTCGACTCGAACAAGTCAAGTAAAGTGTCTTGTTCAAGGCCACAACACAGTGGTCTGACCGGGGCTCGCACTCGCGACCCTTGGATTACAAGTCGAACACGCTAATCGCTCGGCCACTGCGCCGCCGACATTAAAATGCATTCCATAATAAAATCAATATTTCCTAAGTTATACTAACCTGAGCTCTTGCTTGGGCGACAACATTTAACATAACATAAACAGAAGAAGGAACGACAAAGTCCATACTAAGGCGAGTCAACTGCCGCCAGTCGTCGTATTTTGCTTTAGTTCTACAACGGTAAACGATGTTGTTAAACAATATTCATACATTTCGTGGAAAGTATTTTCTCGTGCTGTGATTGGATGTTAATTACTTCGGACGAGAAGTCAAAATGGCGGCATGACTTGCGGTAGTTACAATAGACGAAGTTTGAAGCGATTAATGAAAAAGATGTACCAAGCAAAAGCGACATAAGTGACATATCCATAACCCTTGTTACTTAAGGATACACAGTAGGAAATGTGGGTGTTTCGGTTTATCTCAAGTTTTCTCAAAAACTATTCGCACTGTCCCTGTAAAAATATATATTTTCTGAAAGGTTAATAAATACAGAATTCATTTCTGTTATTAAATTTCTAAAAAAATATTTCAGTTAAGAAATACGGCCTATTTTCTTCAAAACAAGTCAACTTGTTAAGAGAGTTATAAGGAAAGTACGTTTGGTTTTGCGAGCTTAATTTTTTTCTACTTTGTTAACGACAGATTGAACTACAAAAGTGTGTCCGCGATTTTTTTTATCACGCGCTGATTTGTTGTGATTTTTCAAAGTCAGAAGTTATATTTTCAAGAAAGATTTTTTGTAAATGGTAAAAAACTCAACATGTGGTGGGAATTGGGAGATAAGCATTTGCTAAAACAGTCTGCCAACTGGGATCGAATTTCATCAAATTGCTGCGACCTGTTAACATTTTGAAGTTGCGAAATGAGTCCAAAATGTTTAGTCGAAAAAAGCGAAAAAAGTTTTTCGTTCACATGCTCTCCAAAGATATTTACCCAAAGGCGTCTGAATTCGCACCTAGTGCCAATCATTTTATGAGAATCATGTAAATGTCTGTCAGTAAGTGTTTTCACAACTACATATTGAACAATCGAAATGGAAATTTGACCTTTCCTGTTGAATGCTTCATTGATTTCCCGCTAAACTCGGTCTCTTTTTTAAAATATTCTCTTCTAGACTAGTGCGTAGTGCAGTGGCCAGTAGTGTGTGTAGACATATTCTTAGGTTTTAGATATAATGGACGGCGGTGGAAGAGGACACGTTGGTGCAAGAAGAGGCCGTGGTAGAGGACGAGGCTATCGAGGAAGAGGGAGAGGGGATGGCGTATTAACAACAAAAGAAAATGCGGGTGATATTGTAAACATGGAGAACGCACGTGAGATTTGGTTTGGCCCTGTAGCGGTTTCTTCAGTCTCGTCCGCAGCGACCGAATTTCTATTTAATTTCTTTGCGCTCGTACTTGTGTAGGCGTCTTGTTTGTGAAATTCTTCCGGCCACTGTTCTTCCTGCTCGTAAAAGAACCTTTGTTAGAGTCTTTCAAAGATTGTTTCTTTTCCTTTGCGAATTAGTTCTTCGGAGTCGAATTATTCCGCTTTCGTTTTCCCGACTTGCAGGAAAGCGAATTTAGTCTTCTTCGAAGACATCCAAACACTCAACTGAAAGATCCACAAGGACTTTCTATAGACTGAAAGATCCACAAGTCAGAACTTTCTATTGATCGAAAGATCCACAAGAACTTTATATAGACTGAAATATCTTTTCGATTACTGAAAACACACGACTCGACCACAATTGTCAAAGTGATCACATGCTTCAATAGATTTCGTGATCACGCTGTGAATATGACGTCATTCACATTGCTTGAGTGCTGTGTTGACAGACCGGAAATAAATTTCGCACCTTGGATTTAAACGGAGAAAATGGTTTTCGTGAAATATTTCGAAAACTAAAAAAAGCTATTAATGTGCAGTTTTTTGCATTCAATAGCTTATTAAGTGTCATAGCTTTCTAGTGAATTTCACAAAAAATGTTTTTTTTGGCCCAGATTTCATACTGTGTATCCTTAAGTTGATAATCGTCAAAAGTTGAATATTTTGTTTCTTGAGAGAAAACAGCTTACTTCTTCTCCACCTCACTAAGATAAAAAAATCCTCCGTGGGACATTGCCTAGTGTTAGAAATACTCGCACCTACCAAAATCTCTCCGCCAATTCAATCAAGTAAGGTTCTTTAAGGTTTTTTTTAAAAAGAAAAATTTTAGGACATTCAAGTATTATGGATATGCAGCAATTTTAGTTAATGTGAGTAGCTTTCTGGGTAGAAAATAGTGTTGGAATGAACATGGTCAAGTAAGACTTATACTAGTGTGAGTAACAAATGATGGTTCTCTTGGGGGGGGGGTGGTGGTGGTGAGGGGGTGTCCATTGAGATGTAAGAATGCTAGAAAAAGGCACATTTGAGAAAGTTCTTTAGGGAGGGGTAGAGAGTGAAAAATGAATGAATGAATGAATGAAAGAATGAACGAATGAAGGAAGGAAGGAATGGATGGATGAATGAATGAAGGAATGAATGGATAGATGGATGGATGGATGAATGAAGGAACGAATGAATGGATGAATGAACGAACGAATGAATGAATGAAGGAAGGAATGGATGGATGGATGGATGAAGGAACGAATGAATGAATGAACGAACGAATGGATGGATGGATGAAGGAACGAATAAATGAATGAATGAACGAACGAACGAACGAACGAATGAATTGGGCTTTACAACCCAATTATAGGATTCCGGGGATCTAAGGTTTGCTTAAACATCCTCATCCATAGAAGGTGCAACGGTCTCATCGTTATATGATGGTCTCGCTGATTTAAGAACAAAGTCAGTTATTTTAAGACCCTAAGTTAAAATCCAGCACCGGGAATCGAACCCGGGCCTCACTCACGAGAGACTGGCGCCTCAACCAACTGTGCCTACGGTTTGACGTCCTTATCCGAGAAGACGCGATGGTCTAACCATTTGCATGGCAAAAAGGCAGCACTTTCTCCTCAGTTATTTTAAGACCCTAAGTTAAGATACAGCACTGGGAATCGAACCCGGGCCTCACTCACGAGAGACTGGCGCCTCAACCAACTGTGCCTACGGTTTAACCTACTTATCCGAGAAGACGCCAAGGTCTAACCATTTGCATGGCAAAAAGGCAGCACTTTCATCTCAGTTTTTTTAAGACCCTAAGTTACTGGGAATCGAACCCGGGCCTCACTCACGAGAGACTGGCGCCTCAACCAACTGTGCCTACGGTTTAACGTACTTATCCGAGAAGACGCCAAGGTCTAACCATTTGCATGGCAAAAAGGCAGCACTTTCTCCTCAGTTATTTTAAGACCCTAAGTTAAGATACAGCACCGGGAATCGAACCCGGCCTCCCTCACGAGAGACTGGCGCCTCAACCAACTGGGCCTACGGTTTGACGTACTTATCCGAGAAGATGCGATGGTCTAACCATTTGCATGGCAAAAAGGCAGCACCTTCTCCTCAGTTATTTTAAGACCTTTAGTGAAGGTCAGGCACCGGGAATCGAACCCGGGCCTCCCAAACAACAGAATGGCGCCTTACCAAATGGGCTAAACCAAGTGACAGCGGTTTGGGGAGGTTAGTCATGGATACGTTAAGCAACATACGCATTAACATTTTGACTTTGTAGCTACAGCTGATATCAGCGCTAGTTACTTTGTCATCGTGTTCGTAAGAGGAAAACAACAAGCGGGCAAGATGAGGGTGCGTAACCAATAAGCGCAGGAAACAGGACGGCAACCTGGAACCGAGTTATTGCGTAAGTCAATCACGCACGATTTTAATTCAGTCAAAAGACTTCGCGTCAACTGCAGTTTGCGCTATAAGACGGCCAAAAGGAAAGCTTAAATAGAAGTACAATTATTTCTTTGCCCTTGACGGAGGCAATACTGTTATCATTCCTTACCTGCTAACACAAGAATGAACCATATCTGTGGCCATCAGCTTCAGACGCTGGATCAAGTGTGAAGCAAACACATCATCAGGCCAATTGAGCTCGGTGATGAATTTCTGCAGAGCTGAAATCTTCCAGAACATGTCCTCTGAAGAGGCACAGCCCTCTCTGAAAATTTGTGTACTTTGTCACAATATTTCTTTAAGACTAAACGGTACTTACTTTATACAATTGGGAAAACAAACCCAAAATTTCAGAGAGGTTAAAGGCAAGTGAAAGGTAATGAAATTCGCTAGAAGCTAAAATTCGATTGAGGCCTGAAGCGATTGTTAAAAAATGTAAAATATCGTAAAAAGTAAAGAGGTCTTCAGTTTTTTTTACAATCGTTTCCGAGATAAAAAAAAGGTCTATAACCGGGAATCGAACCCGGGCCTCCCGCACGACCGACTGGCGCCTTACCAACTGGACTAACTTACCCAACTGCTATCCAGTGTTCTCTTTCGAATCCCTTGTGCACTGATTGCGCAATCGATGACTCCATAAGGTCGATGTACCGTATAATTAGGGGAGCGAACATGTCTCTTAGATGATTGTGAAACTTTCCTCCACACAAGTTGGCTAGTGAACAAAAATTAAAAGAAGCTAAATCTTTTTTTTCGAACGTAAGTGGCTCTTTAGGTCGGCGCTTATCTTTGGTTTTTATAGTGCTAGGCGGATGAAAGTCTTTGACTCCCTCTGGACAGGACACTAATCTATCGCAAGTTAGCTCCCAGCAGAACTAGTACTCATTTATACAGCTGAGTCGACTGGAACAAGTCGGATAAATTGTCTTGCTCAAGGACACAACACAGTGGTCTGACCGGGGCTCGAGCTCGAAACCCTAGGATTACGAGTCGAGCATGTAAACCGCTCGGCCACTGCGCCAAAGTTTTGGAAAGAACGTAAACTTGACAAGTTTAAAAACGCTTGAGCTCCAGAAGTGTTTAGATTGTTAAAAAACTAGAAGTTACCATAGAGTGTTACGAGTGAGGTTAAAATCCAGTCCTAGTGATAGGTTTTGTATGAGTTCGAGAATGGTGGCAATGTTGGGACGGAAGTAAATCCAAGGTCTACCGATGGTGGTTTCTGACATCACAATTACAAAAGGTAGCCCTTGCTCAAAACTGGATATAACAGCTGCCTGGTGATACAAGTGTATGGCCCAGCTGCCTGATGATACAGGCGTATGGCCCGGCTGCCTGGTGATACAGGTGTATGGCCCGGCTGCCTGGTGATACAGGTGTATGGCCCGGCTGCCTGGTGATACAGGTGTATGGCCCGGCTGCCTGGTGATACAGGTGTATGGCCCGGCTGCCTGGTGATACAGGTGTATGGCCCAGCTGCCTGGTGATACAGGTGTATGGCCCAGCTGCCTGGTGATACAGGTGTATGGTCCAGCTGCCTGGTGATACAGGTGTATGGTCCGGCTGCCTGGTGATACAGGTGTATGGCCCGGCTGCCTGGTTATACAGGTGTATAGCACAGCCGCCACGATACAGGTCTATAAACTTACGGTCAGACTGCAGGTACTCGTTGAGAAACTGGAACAGCTGAAAGCTGTCCCACGTGTCGGGAGGTTGTGCAAGCAGAGCTTCATCCATGTCCACTGTGTATAATGACCAGAAGATTTCTTGGTGTTCATGCATCAGGTCAGAAACCCAAGCCAAAGCCTACAGAGAAATCAGTCGCTGGGTCAATACGATGGTAATAAGCGAATTGATTGTTGGGTTGTCGGATAGTTAGTTGTTTGGTTATTTGTTTGTTTTGAAGTAAGGCTGGAGGGCTGGAAATGGAAATAGAAAGAACAAATGCAGTTTTTCGGGAAAAAGGAAAAGGTGGATTGACGCGGAACCGGAGAACAAGAAAAAAGGGGAACAAAGTGAGGAGGAAAGGGAAAAAATAAAGAAAGAACAAACAAAAAAAGAATGAAAAAAAAGGAAGAAAGCAAGAAAGAAAGGAAGGAAGATAGGAAGAAAGAAAGATAGAAAGGAAGAAAGGAAGAAGAGAGAAAGAAAGAAAAGAAACAAAAAAAAGAAAAGAACAAACAAACAAAGAAAAGAATAAAAAGAAAGGAAGAAAGAAAGAAAGGACTGTGTTGATCCGCTCGAATTAATTTGACGCATTTCTTATGTTATACAATTTCGAGTTTTCTTAGTGTAATACCCATTGTTGCATTTTACGGGTGAACAGAGTATGGCTTCGATTCCTCCTAATAACCTAAGAACTAATCTTGGAACAATACAAAAGTGTATGTCAATAAAGAAAGAAATAAAGACTGCCAGCAAGCCAGTTAACTAAACAGACAGGCAGCAAGGGAAGGATGGAAGGAAAGAAAAGAAAAGGGAGAGATAGAGAGGGAGGGAGAAAAAAACAAATGTGAAAGCAGCAGTAAAACCTACCTCTGCATGGTGTTCGTCATTTTGCTGCAACAGATCAACACACAACTCTGCCAAATGAATAATGTCCTCAAGTCTCTTTGGCGGCTCCTTCTCGAGTTTACTCGCCTCTGCAAGAACGTGCGAGGGTATAAGCTCATTACAGGCTGAATTTTCTCTTGGATTGAATTCCTGACTTTCCAATCCTTTTCCATGTAAAGCGTAAGTAAAGTGGTGCATTTATATAGCACCCTTTCCATATTAATTCTCAAAGGCGCTTTACGATGATCAGT
The DNA here is from genome assembly GCA_026413305.1 of Hydrozoanthus tunicans. Taxonomy (NCBI): domain Eukaryota; kingdom Metazoa; phylum Cnidaria; class Anthozoa; order Zoantharia; family Hydrozoanthidae; genus Hydrozoanthus; species Hydrozoanthus tunicans. Next base: position 17,896 of record JAOBAT010067527.1, read on the forward strand.
TTACCCCCAGCTGACCGGAAGCATATATAGGCGCCTCAGGCAGCCGCTTCAAAGCGATCCATGTATGCTGGTACTCATTTTACCGACCCCGGAAGGATGGGAAGCTGAGTGACTTTAACGGGAAAGAAGGTCACCTAAATATCCAACCCTCGACCAGGCCGGGAATTGAACTGGGGACCTCAGGATTGGGAGGCAGAGATCTTACAACTGCGCCATGACCTTATTTCGATGGCCCAATATAACTCGTTTCTTTTTTTGCACACAGAGAAGACCGTTTTACCAGATAAAAATGAACTATCGGAATGCCGTTAAAAGCTAGCATCAGTTTGCACAAATTATTATAAAAAATGTGCCCAAAGTGCTGGTATTAAACCTCGTTACTAATTAAGCTATTTTCCTGGTTCACCAATTCTAAGAAAGTCTGAAGATTAACTAGTAAATTCTCGTAATTTATCGCCTTAATGTTTCTTTGAACTAATCGCCTTAATGTTTCTGTTGGATGACCAAATTTTATACTCCTTGCACAACAATAGTTTGTTTTCCATTATTACTGCAAGGAGAATCGGATGTAGGGACGAAAGAATTATTGTTAGATTACCTTCAATCTTGGCATACGACGACAGCCGCGTGTAATTGACAAACGCTGCTTGCTGAAGACATTTTCTGATCTCATTTCGGAACTCATCCGGTGGGACGGGAGTTGAAATGTCTTTCATCATTACCTTTTGAAATAATTATAAAGCATTTAAAACCAACAGCTTGATAGTTGAATGGGTAAATGATATTTTATAAACGTTTTTTTTTTTTTGCATTAATGAAGCCACTTTTTGATGACTCCAAGGCAATGCAACCCATAATCGATTCCCCTGTATCGCTCTACCAACTCATATATCTTGCACTAATTCCAAGGCCGGTGGCTTATAACCATTTCATCGACATTCAAAGAGTTGAGATTTTACCAGCCGTTAATTTACCTTTTAGCATTTGAGAATAGGTAACCTAACAAACGCACTCTTGAACTTTCAACACAAAAAAACGTTTACCCTTTCAAACAAAGACAATGTTGCTTTGAGGGCTCCCTCGGGCCTTCCAAACGGAAAGCAATACCTATAAAAAAACAATTCCTTATATAAACAAATATACTTAGTCATTTTCTTCACAATTTAATTTAGTAGAGACTTAACTAGATGTTTTACAATCTCCTCGTTCATCCTCTAGTTACAAGTAATTCTTAGTTCCATCTCTAGTTACAATGACATAAAGATAATATCCTCTAGTACCAAGTAATACTCAGTTCCATCTCTATTTTTAAGAGCTTAGAAATAATATCATCTAAATACAAGGACCTAATGACATCATCCTTTCGTTACAAGGACTTTAAGGTAACATCCTCTAGTTCCAAGGACTTAGTGATAACATCCTCTTGTTACAAGGACTTTAAGATAACACCCTCTAGTTCCAAGGACTTTGTGATAACACCCTCTTGTTACTAGGAATAAGTCATGACATCTTCTAGTTAGAAGGAATTAGTTATAACATCCTTTAGTTACAAGAACTGAGTGGTAACACCCTCTAGTTCCAAGGAATTAGTTATAACATCTAGTTAGAAGGAATTAGTTATAACACCCTCTAGTTACAAGAACTTAGTGATAACACCCTCTAGTTACAAGGACTTGACGATAACATTCTCTTGTTCCAAGGACTGTAAGATAACATCCTCTTGTTCCAAGGACTAAGTCATGACATCATCTACTTAGAAGGAAGTAGTTATAACATCCTCTAGTTACAAGGACTTGGTGATAGCATCCTCGTGTTACAAGGCCTAAATGATAACATCCTCTAGTTAGAAGGAATTAGTTATAACATCCTGTTGTTACAATTAACGACCTAGTGATAACATCCTCGTGTTACAAGGCCCAAATGATAACATCCTCTAGTTAAAGGAAATTAGTTACAACATCCTCTAGCTACAAGGAATTAGTGATAACATCCTCTAGTTACAAGGACTTAGTAAAAACACCCTCTTGTTACAAGGACTAAGTCATGACATCATCTACTTAGAAGAAAATAGTTATAACACCCTCTAGTTACGACTTAGTGATAACATCCTCGTGTTACAAGGCCTAAATGATAAGATCATCTAGTTAGAAATTAGTTATAACATCCTCTAGTTAAAAGGACTTAGTGATAACACCCTCTAGTTACAAGGACTTGACGATAACATCCTCTAGTTCCAAGGACTTGACGATAACATCCTCTAGTTCCAAGGACTTAGTGATAACATCCTTTAGTTACAAGGACTTAGCGAAAACAACCTCTAATTATAAGAATTCCCTGATTTTATCTCTCTCCTTGAACTCAGGTAAATAGGCTTTGTTGTTGCACGTTTTCTTCTCGTTCATGTTATATTCATTCTGATACACACAATAATATTGCTAACGGAATATACTAAAAGACAAATTTGTGCTTTGTTTTTTTTTCGTTTTCAAATGTAATCAACATTCTTCGGGGTTTTCTCTGTTTACCTGAAGTGGGTGATCTGGTTTGCTAGGAGGTTCCATAACCTGTCTTTGATGTCCTCAAACCGAGATTTCTCTTCAACTGTAATTGTTCCAATACCGTCTGGCCTGGAAAGATACGTTGGAATGATTTTAACATAACAAACAGTTATTTCTTGTCGTATCAATTTCACGAGAGGTTTCAATGGCAGTTCTTTCGGTAATGGCTTGTTTCAAAACCAATAATTTCAGTTTCACATTTATAAAATAATTACTCACAAAAGGGAGAAATGCAGTCTCAATTGGTATAGTTTTCTAAATACTCGTTCTATTTGTTTCTAATTAACACTCACTCAACGACAATACATCTACTTTTATCCTTATGCTTGAAGTTCCTATCAAAAGAGAATGAAGTAGTCTTTTGATCTAGTTCTTGCAGTCCAAAATTAACGGGACTTTGTTCTCAAAGATAAATAAACTTACATATATTAGTGTCTTGAAGCACTAATTTTGTTTTCCATGTTTTTTTTATGAGACTACTCCCTCAAAAACGGGAATAACGTAAACTACCCACCTATTACCATGAACATGGGATGCACAGAAAGCAAAACTGTAATGAAGCAACGTGGGATCAATCATGACCCCTGCTTCTGCTCTGTCTAGTAAATCATGCAGGTAACAAAGATGACGATGGCACCCCCTCACTCCATATCGTGCTTGGTATTCATCAAGGACAAACACTTGACCAGGAGAGAACCATCCCTGACGCAAAAAGGCAATTGTGAGTAACCACTAACGCTTTTAGTAATCAAGGAGAAAACTCTGGTTATCACAAATCAAACCATATTAAATGAGTTGGATTTGGCTGGGTCTGTTGGAGATCTTTGCTGCGATAACACATATGCGAAGCCTTCATTGGTGGCTGTTGGTGGCCATGTTGCAATTCCAGAGAATACAGTGTTCAGCAAGTGTGGCTTGCACTAAATGGAATAAAAAAGACAGCGACTGGACCAGACGCAATCCCGTATTGGGTTTGGAAGGATCATGATGAAATTCTCACAGATTTGGTTACAAAACTATGGGTTCTAGAGGTTAAGAGAACAAAGAACTAACCAGACACGAGTAGGAGTCATTCAGCCGGTGAGTCAGTGTCAAGTGCTGTAGCAACTCGAACAGATAGTGGTGGTCAAAGTCCCAAGGGTCTGCTTGGATACTCTCATCAAGCCCATGCTTTCTTGCGCGATCGCTATCTGAAATGTAGTGAACAGATAACCATTATCAAAACTAGGGTCTTTCATCACTAAAATTGCTGAGACGAAGAACACATGTACTGCGCTCTTAATACGTGATGAGTACCACAATTCAACACCTTTTGAAACTTATAGGTTTCAACAACTGGATGAACTAGGTAGTCCCCAAGCTTTAAAAAAAAAACTGATGACAAGAGCTAAATGTGAACAGAACTTGACGTTATTACATTCATAAACACATGCAAAAAATTTATTAACCAGGTATTTTCTTACCTAAAGGAATCATTGAAAGCTTTTTTTTTTCAGGGGAGCGACAAAAATCACATCAAGTATTGCAATAACACTAGACAGATTGAACCTATGGCATTACAAAACATATAATCATTCCTGCACACACTGCCAGATGCAGATGAAAAGGTAGCTTGAACTGCGTGTTAAAAACGTACATGGCTACAAAAACTTGCGCTCAAACTATCAAATTGTAGCCAGCCGGTTTTTTAAAAAAAGGTAGTTATAAGCCCTGAATAAGAATGTTCACCACTTGACTAGAAAAACAGGTTAGTGAACATAGCAACTGATGGTCAGTCGAAACTACATCGCTAAAATAAACTGAGCAGGTTTGCAATAACAGGTGCTTTCAAGATGCAACAATAACCATGTGTTTTATGCTACTTACCTCCTTCCAATCGCCGTAAGGTGATGTTGTCAAATCCCTGCACTGCTGCAGCAGAGAGTTTGGGTGCGGTTGGTTTGTGTGATTGACCCGTAGCTGTGTACAGTTTGTTCACCCACATCTGTCTTTCCAATTCTTCATCTGTTGCAAAGACTGTCTGATCTCCTTCCTTCACTGCTTTGAAAAAGAACTTCCCTCCTCTGTGTTCTTCATCTAAAATTGGTACAAATTTGAATATATATGTTTGCACCAGCAACAGTACAGATTTGAAAATTAGGAAATGTTAGCACCAGCAGCAGGACAAATTTGAAACTTAGAGAATGTTAGCATCAGCAACAGTACTAATTTGAAACTTAGAGAATGTTAGCATCAGCAACAGTACTAATTTGAAACTTAGAGAATGTTAGCAACAGCAACAGTACAAATTTGAAACTTAGAAAATGTTAGCATCAGCAACAGTACAAATTTGAAACTTAGAAAATGTTAGCATCAGCAACAGTACTAATTTGAAACATAGAGAATGTTAGCATCAGCAACAGTACTAATTTGAAACTTAGAGAATGTTAGCATCAGCAACAGTACTAATTTGAAACTTAGAGAATGTTAGCA
>JAOBAT010067538.1:0-11918 GCA_026413305.1 Hydrozoanthus tunicans
AATAAACGACAGTTTTCTTCTTTTTCGACATACTTTCTAATACTCTAAGTTACCCGATTCCGATATATACACTTTAACTAAAAACAAGGGACACACTTTTACATTTTGTAGTCCTTTACGAATGAATTGACATGACACGTTTTACATGCATTTGGTTGGTCACTTGTGTAGAGTAAACGGCCTTAATTCTGAGCCAAAGTTGAGGTTTCTTTGGTTCTTTCAAGAGCTGGTCCCGGTCTAGTCTAGCTTCATACAGTCAGTACTTGAGTTTCTAGGCAACGAAGACGACAACGGCTTAGAAAAAAATACAATTTTTGCTTGCTCTTTTTTATCACGTGTGGATAACTTGTTTTCTCCGTTGTCAGAGTTACGCTTTGTGAATAGAAAAGGATGAAAATTGGTCAAACTTTTTGTAACTCGTTCTCGTAGTCGTAAAAATACTCAAAACTGAGCTTTTCACGTCGTAATTTTCAAGTCGACGTGCGGGTGGCCCATACACTGCGTTCCAACGTACAGTTATTGTATTCACTATTGTTTTCTGCCGTCGTCGTTGCTTAAGCTCGGTAGGCCCTGAACTCTATGCGCAGCGTATGCCATCAACCACTGAGCGCCAACGCATCCGACTTTATGCTTTCTACTTTTATCTGCCATTCCAATTTTCTTCCTTTCGATCTCCGTGTCTCTCCTACAGATATTTGTTTGCCAGCCCCTTTTTCTCTTCCCATGTGAGTTCCACGTTAAAGTTCACCTCGTGCTGTTTTTTTCCTTCCACAATGTATATGTCCTACAAAACTCCTTTTCAGCCTCACAATTCGTTTTGCCAGTGATTATCGTAATACTTCTCCGGGCTGACCGTCTTGTTCCCATGTTCGATGTTTTTCTGTAACAATGGATATTTTATAGGGTGGGGCTGTTGGACCCAAAGCCAACCCCCGACCTGGAAGGCCGGATACTGTATTCGTCTGGCCCTTTACTGAAGCTGTACATCGAGGTTAAACCTACCGAGGACCGAAGTGCCAGCTGGTCTAAAGCGATTGCTACACGGTGCAACGTTGCGTACTCCTGCAACATTTAAAAGTAACGTCTAACGATTTCAAAAGGGTATTTAAGTTGCGCGCAACGTTTCATGTAATTCCAGGGACATTAAAGCACACAGCCTTCCCACCGCGGCAAGGAACGCCGCTAATTAAATACAGATCTTGATCTGAATCGATTATGCTTGTTAAGTCGATTTTAAATCAAACTTTCCCTTATATTCCAAACCGAGGAACCGATCGGTGTTTCCCCTAAAAGATGGCGGTTTCTTCCTGCCCTGCCTCTCGCCACTTTCCAGTTTTGCTTCATATTCTCCCGTCGTTTCTTTTATACCGGCTAAAACGATATGCCATAAGACTCTGCCTGTTTGCAAGACCGTCAGCTATGGGAGTTTTTGCTGATTCCCACTTTATCGAATATGGCTTTCGATACTGTGTCTGTTTGGTGGCGATTAAGATTTTAAAAATTATTTTTTCAAAAAATGAGCCCAAAAACGTATTCTGTAGTTGCAAATAGTTCCTGGGGAATTTGCCAAGCTGCTGCCATCGTTTTTTGGTCAGATTGCGATATGATAACTTTTATTTTTACACGATAGCCTTCCTAGCTAATAATTTGTGAATCGTGTATGAAATAAGAAACCTTGAAGCTTTTATTATTGAATAAAATCGAAATTAATAGCTACCGCTAAACTTATAAAAGAGGGATCTGAAAATATACGTATGACAATATATAGAAAAAATGTAGATTTAAATACAAAAATAAATATTTTTTAATGTTTGGTCGTTTTTATTCAAATTATCTATAGTATATCTCATCGTTTTTAAATCTCGCCATTGTGGCGTTATGATTGAAATCCTACGAATGATGTAATAATGATCAATAATAATCGTTTATTTGTGGGGTCAGCTACTGAAAACTTACAGTTAAAATATTGTTAAAACGATTGGTGTTATCAATGACCCGGTTCTCCATAGTTTCACCAGAGCGAAGGCTATAGTCATGCGTGATTCTACTTCTGGATGGCATGATGTATTCAATAGGTTCCGACTCTCTGGCCTTTGAAATAAACTCATGCACTAGCAAGTCACTCATAACTGACAGGGAACCTAAGCCTGAGATCTGTGTATCGTGCACTGGTGTAGCTGTGATGATCAGGGAAAACAATTCTCAGAGCTTTCTTCTGGATTGATTCCAGGAGCTCATCAAGGCACTCAGGGAGGGAGGCCCAGACAGGAACAGCATACTCAAGTACCGATCTTATCAGTACGCAATAAATCCGTACCATGTGCTCCTTCCTGACCCCAGCCCTCCTGAGTACCCTAACAGCATACAGACGCTTATTTGCCTTCGACAGAATGTGATATACGTGTTTAGGCACGTAAGATCGCTAGATATATAAACTCCCAGTAACTTAAAATGCTGTACTCACTGTACGGCTGCACCCCCGAATCTAAGAGGCTACAATGAAGCTGGCTGGTATTTTAGGAAATTATGAACCCCTGTCAGTTTGTGGTACGTCCTAATGCTTGTTTTTCTAAGATTCTTTATCATTTATTAGAACTGCTCTTCTCTATTTAACGAGCACTTAACATTTATTCATTCTAAACCTAAGTGCTAATAGATAATCGCGTCCTCTCAATGATTAATTGCTAACTCTTTTGATACAAAGATTTTTTGATAATATTTGAAACAAATTTACTAAAAGGGCGTCTGTGCGCGCGCTCACTTTTGACGTCAATCGTTTGAAACCCATGGTAACGAGTCTATTAACCAGGAGAGTCTGGCAAATAAAGTCATCATGGAACATACAAAATATTCGTTGGAAGGGTTTCAAAAAGCTTTAGATTTGTCACTGTTGAGTTTTCCAGAAAAATTATGGGAACTTGTCAACGGTTCGTCGTGCAAAGAAATTACTTGGAGTTCCGACGGCCAAAGCCTCGTCATTCCGAACATTCAGGACTTCATCAAAGAGGTTCTTAATAATCAATCAAAGCCAATTTTTAAAACAAAGAACTTTTCTAGTTTCGTGCGCCAGCTTAACCTATATGGTTTTCGTAAGATGCCCACGGAGAGAAAACCCAAACCTGGAAGAACGAGATGCTCCACAAATTGCCAATTTAGACATCCCTGCTTCGTAAAAGGCAAACATGGTAAGTTTTTTTATCGTTTTTCAAATCTTTATGGTTTTCGAAACATGCCCACCGAAAATATGCAAACCTGGAAAAACGAGATGCTTCATAGGAGACAAATAAGGCAAGCTAGTTTACCTTTTTTTTCTTTCGTTTTCTGCCGCGACTTTAGAGTTGATAAAAAAAACTTCAGTCGTGCAGATATACCTGAAAAAGTCGTTCCTAAATGAGATGGTGGGAGTTAAAATTTTCAATGTTGTCGCGTTTGTTGCGGTTAGTTTACAATGCGCTACAGTAAAACCCCACGAGTAAAAAACCTAAGGTTTGAAAACTTGTTGGGCTAAAAATCGCATGTTAAGACCAATGGAGAGAGGTTCTTATTTCCAAAAGCATTCTTAAAATATTTTTATACGCCAATTATTAAGAATGCAAACTTAAGGGTGCTGATCACTAAAATCATTTTAGCAAAAACATAATTTTTTGCAAGAAAAGAAGAATTTTTGAGAACCTAGATAGCCCAAATTTGTGTTAAACACAGAATTTACTGTATTCGTTTTAGCTGTTTCAGTACGTCTGGTTCAAACGTCTCTCTTCTCACATGCCGAAATTAAGTCAGCCATACAGTACACTGAATAATTAAACAATGAAGTTTTTAAATGCAAACTGTAACTTACTTCGGGTATTTTCGATCTAAACGCAATCAAATGCTGTTTGTAGTGCAAGAAATATTTCCTCTCAAATTATCGACGTTATCAAGTTACCAATGCCAATGTGGTAAAATTATGCTGGCTGAACACTCAATATTTAAATAACGTTATGATCGTAAAGTGTACTTAAAATACATGCAACGAATTTCAGTCGCGGCACAAGGCAACGTTGATGTCTAGAAACAACCTGAACTTGCTTACAATTCGAATTCAAAGAGTGCTCCAAGAGTAGTCTCGGCTTGTAATTCTTCTCTTGAGCTGTGTTCCCTCGCTGCATTGTTTCTACATGTTTATCGTATAAATTTAATTAACGTTTTTTAAATATGCTGACCTCTAAACACTACAGAACTGCTTCAAAACGTTTCCCGCCGGTACGAACCACCAAGAAACCGCGATGTTGGTAAAGCTAAAGATACCAGTTTCAAGAATGCTGTTCCATTTTTACCAGTTGGTGTGCTACCTGTGACCAGCCCCTTGCAGCTCTGGACACCACCACAAGTTCTTCCTCCATACCATGGCCAGGTTTCTTGCTCGTCACGTGTGTGTTATCCACAACTGGACCAGCAGACAGGACTTTGTACTGGAGACGTCGCTCAAAACGAGATGAAACTATTCAATATACCTTTAATGCCCGTATTTGGATATCAAGGAGAATATTCAGCCATGGCGGGCAGTCCAATATGTGGTCTGTTACAAGAAAAAGGCGCGGGAGAGTGTTTGAGACCTAATGCTGATATGTTGAACAACGACTCGCGTTACACAACTTTCGCCAAAGAACAACATCAATCCAGAGGTACGACCTTTAAATTTCTTGAGTGCCTCAGGGTTCCTTAGGAGCAAACTTAGTTCAGTTTGTGTGTAGCGAAAGGTTCCCACGATCCAACGCCTCACGCACAACTGGACGGCAATATGAGCAGCTCTTAATTCTATGCACCACTATCAAACAGGATAAAAAAACGGATCGACGTAACTTTGAGCGGCCATATTACGCCTTTGATAAACACTCATACTTTGATAAACTAAAGCCGTACCCTGGCGACCCAAAGCTTACGTTTTTAGAATATTCTATAAAGAGATTGTTTTCTATTGCTTCAATAGTGTCCATTTTACTTGGGTGCCCTTCAGTTTTAAAATTTGTCATGCATGTTTTCTCAGCAAGATATTTTTAACAATAACGTACAAGGTGTTTGAGGTTTTTTCTACAGTTTTGATTGGGAACTAACATTTATGTGACTTTTTTTCATTTAGATTGTAAGGTTCAAGATCAGACGGAACAAATCCGAGATTCAAGAACCAACTTGCGCCCGACAGGGGTTGTGGACAACAATGCACCGCCCCAGGCCCAAAATAATTTACACAGTTATTTGCCAGAAAGACTTCCACGAGCATCGCTTCAATCAGTTTTACAGGATTTTGATGAACATTCTCACATGAAACTGAATTCTAGCGATTATCACAATGAATACAAAAACAAAATGCTTAAAGATACGTGTTTAGATAATAGTTAACAGATGAACACAAATAGTGTATCAACCGCATGTTGAATCCGAGGAGCCGCTTTTTTGTGGTAACGAAAAGTTTGTACATGGTAATACGATTGTTTATACGAAATGAGTGCGTTATGCAGCTGTTTTCTTGGAAATTAGGTACTCATTCCTGTTCATGCAAAGTGCCCGGTCTTAATTGTAACAAACAGCACAAGTTCTCTTCTGTTTTCATCCCACAATATGCTGTTGGCAGGTCTTGTAGGATTTAGTATAAACTGCAGAAAGCTAGAATAAATGCACTGACGAAACTGAAAAGTTTTAACAGCTCGACTTTAGCTTGCATTGAATGTCATTGAGTGTGCGGTTTTTATGTTAAGTCCAGAAGTTTTGCTTAAAGCACTCGATAGTTGAGCTGTAAGTAAAGCGGTCTGTTTGTCAGGTAAGTCTGTAAGGTTTTATTACGCAGAAACTAAGACAAACAATCTGCGACGAATCTTCATTGTCGTACAATTTGGAACAGAACTATTGCATGTTTCGATCAATGTGACTATCTTTAGATAGGACATTTTCTCGGCTGTTTCTCGAAGCTACACTTGCATTTGGTTACAGCATCGGTCGGTAAGAGTTTGACTCCTCTGAAGATGGTCTAATTTTTACAAGACTGGTAGCTTAACATGTACACAAGACAGAACACTTTGAATTCCGTAGTTGCAGGAAGTTTCGCACGTGTAGATCGGGAACTACACTGGGGCACTCGACGAGTAACAGAAAAAATTCAGATTTTGCAGATTCGGCTCCATCCAAACAACATCAACAGGGACACCGGCACCGAGATACCCGAGACCTGGCTCGCAACCGTGCTCAAACGCGTAGCAGATCCTTTCAAGATAACGCGCGTATGTTTCAAAACGCGCCGATCCGACGCCTATTTAAGTTAACGTTACAAGACCGCAGTCTACATTTCGCTTGAAGAAGAACAGCAGCAAGCAGACGAAACGTCGCGGTCCTTGAAGACTCACGTCGTGAATCAATTGAATACTTTCACTAAGTATTCTGTTAATAATTGAACCAAAACAACGCCATGAAATTTGAGACTAGGCCCAACCCCTCAGCCCAACAAGGTAACGCGCCTTCTCTCTTTATTGTCTTTCCAGCTTGGCCGCCGCGCTTGTGCCCAGCCCACTCATCGAACTCGTCTTGGCGTGGCAGCCGTACTCAGTCTACTTATAGTTTACACAATTTTTATTGGAGCAAAGCAAAATGTAAATAACATGCTTGCAACTAGGACAATTTTGATTTGTTTTCCCCTGATTCTACTTAGTACCTCTAATTATTCCAAAAATTGAAGAAATTAAGGTTTCGCTCATTTTTGTTCTGTAGGCAGTTTTAAAAATCAGATAATACTCCCGTGAAGTGGTCGGGAAACAAAATACAAGCTGTTTTGTTCTGTTTGCAGTATTTGGTTACTTTACAAGTCATAACTGTAAAACAAAAAGGTATATGTTATGATATTTGTTGTTTAACGATCACTACTCTTTCCGCTGTCTATTTCATTTTATTGATTAAAATACGTTAAAAACACAGGTGACGGACCGTGATGTTTTTAGATTAAATCCAAAACTTGGCGGCAGGTATCCACTCTCCGTGCCATAACAGCAACAAATCTTTGTTTTATTTCTCTTGCAACCGTAATTTTATGCTTACTTCTAGTAAAGTTGCTGCCTAAGATTTTTTCATAATACACTTCGGTTAACAGACCCTTCCATGCAGTCCTTTCCAAAACGCAGATTGCTTTTTTTTATCTGCAGCCTCTGAAGCTCGGGTACATCTGTCGTCTGCCTAACGCTTATAGTTCTCAGAAAACTGTTTCTTTGAGGGTGAATGTTCAATGATTAAAAAGAAAAAGATCTATTTGTTGGGAATGTTAGTATAGAAGGATAGCTACATGAAGAGTTTTCACGGGCGGATCCGTGATTCGCGAACTTTGAGTTTGGTCAGTGCTGTGATAATTTGCCCTAGCCACCAGATTACGTCAGAAACATGAATTATTTAGCTGTATGTCTGTTTTGCCACACTCCGATGATATCAGGCAAATTAAGAAAATTTGGGATAGTGAATAAACTTAGAGGAGAGAAGGGATTTATTTTCTTTGGAGCGCAGTTTTTACTGCGAAGTTGATAACAAAGGTAAGGAACACTTGTAACCCATGTACGGAGACTTTCCGTAGGAGCGAGAAGAAGACAGATAAAACTATGCGAAAGAGCAAATTAAATTACTGGGAATGAAGTCATATAACTGCCGTTATCTACTCAAGCTTTCTCCAGGAAACTGTTTAGTTTAGTCATGAATGTTATTAAGTTTCTAGAAACAGAGCTAGGACACTGTATTTGTCTAAGCAAATAGTGTTGTACTTATATTTAAGACGATATGTTCTTGTTTTGTCGCCAACAACCACTTTAGACTTAAAGTTAGCAGGTCCTGGCCGCCATTTTGTATATTAGCCAACAGGTCAAACAAACAAAGAGCGTACAGGTAAAGTGTGTTTTGTCCGTGCAGTTTGTATAATCGAACTCAAATTAGTGTACAATTACACAAGCACAGTATCCGTCAATACATCTCCATTAAACCGAACTGTTTTTGTATTGAATGCTACTCTTCGAGCGTCGGAGTAAAATTTGCAGTAGAAACGGTTTAAGCGTTTGTTCCTAGACGGAAAGTTTTTGTCTCGCTTACGATAATGTTGTACAGTACTTTACTATATTTCCCTGTGTAATGAAACGGATGAAAACATTTCCTTTCAATCGAATAACTTTTTTAAAACAACTGTAGTTTTTTTAATTCCTAATATAACGGACCGGCTCGTGGTAGTTGTGAGTCTATCGGACTAAATGCGACAAAATTTACACGTAACGTTAAGTATCATAAAGTGTTAGAAAGTCTGGATTTAACTCCGAGAACTTTCTTTATATCGTAAGAGGAACTAACTCCGGGTTCCAACTATAAGTCATTGCCGTTTTACTTGGCCAGTAAAGGCTGAATATCCACGTAAATCCTAATCAGGCAAGACTGTCCTACCTAGAAAAAGCACCTCAACGTGCTGGGGCTAACGCTCGAAACGTCAGAATCTACTTCCAACGGCGACTCAAAACTATCAACATTTTTAGTTGATCAAAAGCTACATTTGAATTCATGGAATCTCGGACAAAAGCTTTGCGTGTTGAGGAAAATAGATAGAAATAATCTGGGGGAGTTAAGCGGAATATTGGAATATGAATATTCGCATAATTTTGGCCTCGGAGTATGAATATTTGGCTTTTCAGCCTCAGAATATGAATTTTGTAGGTCAGCCAGACCAGGGAATATGAATGTTTGCGAACATTTTCCTCTGGAATATGAATTTTTTGGAAAATATTCCGAAATGAATATGAATATTCTGGTTTGAAATATTCCACTTCTTTCCCCGAAGAAACGCATTAAGAACAGATGTAAAATTAGACTGCACAAACGTCTCATCCGAGCGCATTGATCAATTGGGAGCCTGGAAAGAAGAAATGGACGCACGAACGGGAGCAAAAAGGAATGGGGACGCGCACCTTTCCTCTTTCCAGGCTCCCAATTGATTAACGCGCTTGGTATTTTGATCTCCAAGCGAAAGAAAAATTGTTTTGCAATCAACAGTAAACTCAATGAAAAATAAACTACAGCCGACACACTGGGGTATTTTTGCAAAGTTAACTTAAGACTTTTATGGCAATAAATTCTGTCCCTTAGCTAGCTACTCAGTCAGTGCCTGGTACGTCGTTTATTCGGTGTAAAACAGAAGTTGCCAAGTTGTTATTCTGATAGCTTCCTTTGTCCCCGCAGCCATGAGAGTTCCTCCGTTTGCGTGCATGCTGCTCTTACTGGGATTGCACTATGGTACATGCGGAGAAAGTTCGATATACAAAGCAAGAGCTTTGCTTGGAAAAGCTATAGCAAGAAGGGCGCGCGCTCTTGCTGAGCTACAAAAGGAGAGGGAAAGTTTGAAGACGGAGGAAGACAAAGTTAAAGAGAAGGAAGTGCTGGAAAACGTCTTTGTTGGCTCCGGCAATAACGAGAACGAAGCCTCCGGTTCACAGCGCGATGATGCCGAAAGCGGCGAAAGCTCAGGCAGCAATGTGTCTAAAGATAAACCCACCCGCACAGCAGTGCAGTTCGATGACCAACAAGATTTGACCAGTGCCTCCGCTCAAGGGTCTGAGCCCAGCGAGAAACAGATTTTGGCATCTTCGGGGTCGGAACAAGTTAACAGAGAGGAAGGGCCAGCTTCCAAACAGAAAGCCGATCAAACTACCGTTATAGCTAGTGATCAAGGTACAGTGTCCCCACAACTAGCCGCATCCGGTGAAGATGCAGCAGGAGCGAGTAAACCTGAAGAAATGTATGAAGACACTTCCAAAAAGTCGGACATTCAGAATAGCGGGAATGACGAAGAAGACAGCGGCAGCGCCGAGGCAATCCGAAAGGGAGTAGAGAGCTTGAGCCGCCTGCTGACTCCAGTGGCCAGCGGCTACCAGTTTGAGTTGTACAGCGGCAAAGCTCCAGAACCGGAAACTGTCCAAAACGAGGCTTCAGGGGAAAGCGACGACGAGCAAGTCAGCAACAAAGAAAAGAACGGAGATGATAAAAAGAGTGAAAGCAAAGGAGAGAGCGAAAGTGACAAAGAGAGTGATGAAAAAGATGAGAGCGAAAGCAAAGGAGATAGTGAGAGCGAAAACGCTGATGAAGTAGAACCGGCGAAGGAGAAAGTTTGTCGGAGAGATTGCCGTCTGCCAATGACGTACAAAGCATGCGCAATTCCGCGCTGTGAGAAGAAAATGGGAACCATCAAGGACTTGTGTTTCTGGCTTTGCGAACATCAACAAGAGGTTTGCGAACAAAAGTGTGAATATATTGAAAGAAGTTAAAACTTGCTGACAATTTGAGTTACCAATCGTCTGCACCAGCAGGATCTGAAGTTTCTTTGTGCGGAAAAGAATGCTAGCGATGCACGAAGTAATTTCTGATTTACTCGTTGAAAACCAATACAGATTTTGTTTACAAAGTAAATAAAACCAAGAATAAGTTATAACTTACAAGCAAACTGACCTTTTAAGATTTTATTTTTCTAAAAACGATTCACACTAAATTAAACACCCGGCTTGCAACTATGTTGTACAGACTTGAACCTGCTCAACATTAATATGACTCAGATCTTTGCGTCCGTCTTCTTTGACCTTCAACTCCTTCAAGTTGACAAACTTTTATTTTTCAAGTAAGGGTGTACAAAACAGTGTATTAGAGTTACTCCACCAAAACGATAGAAAAAATGAACCCACAAGACTTTGAATTTATTTCAATTATTCAGTTGATCAGTGCAATCCGCATAGCTTTTAAGGAAATTAACTACCCTAAAATAAAATGAATAACTAACTCATTGACTTAAATAAAAATGCTTTGAACAAAAGTTTAGGCAGAAGAGTTCTATTCCTATATCTTATACTATATATATGGAACAAGATGTTCAAACGCCAATTAACACCAATCCAAGGGTTCAATGTTTGACCTTAGCCCAAGGTTCTCAGTAATTCCAGCCTTGTTCCGCAAGTGTGCGGCAAAATTTAAGAAAGATTTTTGCCTCGGAAGCCTGAATCTCACTTAAATTTTATCGCACGCGTGCGGAAAAAGCTGAGCAAATTGCCCAGCGAGCAAACAGCTCAGCTCTTTACCTCAAGCAAGCGCCGGCCACCCTGACGTTTTGTGCGAGCTCTAAACCAGGGTTAAGTTGTTCAAAGGTTGATTAGCACCAACCCAGGCCGGCTAGATTTTAGCTCACTTTCTTTTTTCTAACCTTAAAGGTTCTGATTTGATGTAATTCTGGAGTTGGCAAGCGTTTTCTGATGAAAATCTCGATGGTGTTTTATAAGAGCAATGAAACCTTTCGCTAGACGGAAGAGATTGCTGCTCTAAATTTGACTTAACCCAGGGTTAAAGTTACCAGCCTTTGAACAAACCAACCCAGGGGGTTAAAGCTTTGTCACACTTACCTTGCAAGCTTCATTAAACCATAAAGCTTGCTCATCTAAAACTAATAAAATTGTTTTCAAACCTACCTAAATTTAGGTCACGTGTTCACAACTCGCACGCCAATTCGCTGAATGTAACTAATGCGTTGTTTCTAGCCATAGAAATGCATGCTCATCATAATATAGTTTGGCAATTGGCATCTGCATTTAATAATGACATCCTGGTATTATGAGCAATCTTATAAACCTTAAATGAAATTTGGCAACTGTGTAGAGTATCTAAAGAACAGTTTTACCAGTCCCAGCCCGGTTGTTCGGGGCCAACCACCTATCCGCCAGATGAGTGCTATCTGTTCTGTTAGTAACCCTAGCCCCGCGTTTGCAAGAATTTAAAAATTGGCGCCTCGCACTGCGACTGAAAGGGTGTAAAAATCGGCGCCTCGCGCTGCGACTGAAAGGGTGTAAAGATGGCGCCTTGGCCCCGCGACTGAAAGGGTGTAAAAATCGGCGCCTCGC
>JAOBAT010067538.1:12018-22413 GCA_026413305.1 Hydrozoanthus tunicans
AAGGGTGTAAAAATCGGCGCCTCGCCCCGCGACTGAAAGGGTGTAAAGATGGCGCCTTGGCCCCGCGACTGAAAGGGTGTAAAGATTGGCGTCTCGCCCCGCGACTGAAATGGTGTAAAGATTCGGCGCCCTGCCCCGCGACTGAAAGGGTTTAAAGATGGGCGCCTCGTGCCACGACTGGAAGGGTTTAAAGATCTAGCGCGGAACTGATATGCTATGGAACTACGTATTCGGGTACTTTATATGCCTAGAACGTCGTAACAGCTTAACTGGAATAGGCTGCCTATTGACACGTGAAAATTATTGGAGAAGAGAATTGGGCAAGTCTGATTGGCTTATCAGATAATAAGTTTTCAGCATGGCCTGTTCCATAGATAAACTAAGCAAGTTATTTCATTTATTTCGGCCTACTCATCTAATAAAGCTTGCTTAAAACTTTCAACCAAACCGTCACCTACATATAACCATAAAATAAAAGACAAAGATTTCGAAAAGAAGAAGAAGAAGATCGGGGACTTTTCCTTCTCAGTCTTCTTTGTTTTTTAATTTTGTCTCCCCTAACCCTTTTCCGTCCTCCCGCCGACCCCCCATCCCTTACACACACACGCGCGCGCGCGCGCGCAACCTTGCGTTTGCTACGCAGGCCTTAAATGTCAAAATGTTTTGACAACATCTTCCCGTTATTATGAAGTGAATAAGCAAACTCAGAGATATGAAAAAGAAGTCATTAAAACAAATAGGTTCTTAAACCAACGAGAATGATAACGTGCAAGATTTCGTCGAAACGTAGTATTCAAATAAGATACCGAAATAAATGAACTTTAACTCAGCTAAGCGGTCCATGCAGGAAACTTCATCAGTCTAAAGAATTAGCGACAATATTTTATTTGTTCCCTTTTCGACAAATTTATTCCCCCCTCTAGTTAGTCACAGTAGTCCGGTTCAATAACAATTAACGCTTGTAACTGAGTTTTAGTAAAGATTTTTTTGTCTTTTTGAATAATCCGCGTGTTATCCAAGTTCTTTTTCTTGTTGAAAACATGTTGGGAATTTCACACCACAAATCTTTCAAAGTAATGGCTTTATATATGACGTCACAGGACGTAACACGTCAACCAAAGTTCATGGAAGCTCTATCTGCCCTAGAATATTCGTGTTGTTCTTTTTAACTATGTTGTAATCGACTGATTATTTTGAAAATTTTCCTGGTGTTAGTTTTTTAAGAGTTGGCTAAACCTTTCCCTAGCCAAGAGCTGGCACTTATTTCCAGTTTCTGTAGTGTTAAAAGGGATAACTAATCCATCGCAGGTTAGCAGCCCCTTACAGAAGCTGGTACTCATTTATACAGCTGAGTCGACTGGAAAAAGTCAAGCAAAGTGTCTTGCTTAAGGAAACAGCACAGTGGTCTGACCGGAGCTCGAACTCGCGACCCTAGGATTACGAGTCGAACAAGCTAACCGCCGGACCACAGCGCTGTCAACAGATAATGAAACAAGGGGGTCAGAAATGAAAATTGAAATGCTTTACAACAATATTTGTGAGTCACTTTTCCGTAGTGTGTGGGCAATAATTCCTGTAATTCTTTTTCTTTTTCTGTCGAACCAAAAAACGGGTCAGTTCTGCATCAAACCATTTAAGAGAAAACGTGCATTAAAAGATACGCAACTGGTGCAGCTGTTCTTATTTTCTCCTACATGCTTATAAAAACGATTAAGTCACATTTAGTGTACATAAGTCATTGCTCTACTTTAAAACTCAGTCTTTCACTTTCTCCCGTTTACACACGGAGCGCATGCACACTCCTCGTGCTGTTTCATCATGTGATTGGCGACGACATAACCATTGTTCTTCCAACAGAACAGTTGAACAGTGACGTCAACGCTTCTAACTGGTTTGCAGCAACTGCAAGACCTCTCGTCGTTCCCGTCGAAGTTGTCTTTGGACAAGCAATTTCCCACGCACTGCTTCAGTTGAATAAGTCTCTCCTTACAGCGCGGCAACCGGACCGGATATGGCACCCTGATTGATGCACAGATCTCGTGGTGGTTCCCATGCCACCTGTCGCTAGTAACAGCCCTCAGGCACATGTACAGTGCTGCAACTAGTAACACGAGTTGTTTTTGAGCCATTTAAATGAGCAGCCTGCAAAGAGAAAACAAATGCACTGACTTGAATTGTGTTAATGGTTTTAATGTTGATGCCTTTAAACAAAAGATTTTGGTGATTTCGTTTGTTTAAGACACCGACGTCGCTTCGTCTTTTACGTGTCTTTGGAGAGTGCATGAAAAACAACAATTGGTCTTGGGATATTTAACAAACTTTACGCCTTTATATGCACTGACAGAGGAACCGTGAATGCTTTTTTTTTTTGGCAAAAGTCCAAGGATAGTGAAGCTTTCTTCGTAACTGTAATTTTATTTTTGCAAACCAAGGCAATTAAGCATTTCCTTTTCAGTTTCTTGTTCAAACTTTTTTTCTTGCCAAACTGATTTGAGCTAATGCAATACGGCTGCGCTTTTCTTCAAAATTTGCCTAAAACACCTCGCAACGTTGAAGCACGTGCTTGGTACCCAGAAGCATGCACCCAGAAGGCCCTTCGTTTCTGTAAAACCCCTGAGAAAAGCTGCGTGGGGCCAAAATGAAGTTATAAGCCAAATCTCAAAGTGTCTCGGCTTGAGCATTTGCCACAGGTAGCCCAGTCAAGATGAGTGTGCGTTCTTGCTTCGCGGCCCCTTCGCTCAACTACAAATAAGGTATTTTATTTTTTCGGCGGGCGCGAGTGGGCAAGATGAAGCGAATCCTGCAATCCGGCTGATTGGTTCCGTGAGCGGTCGGAATTTTACGATCTTGCCTGTGGTCAAACACCGACAGCGACTTCGTGACAAGCAAAGGCCACTGAACTCAAAAGTTTCAGTTCTTTTAGTTTTGCAAGTAGTAGCTTGTAAAGCGTTAAGATGTATTTTGAATCTTTTTTTTTAAATTTTTTTGAAACGGTATCCGACGATTAAAGTTTTCATAGAGACAGTGACTTTATTATTCTGCTGAACAAAAACGGTCTGAACATACGCCTTTAAAAAGAAAAGGAAAACACGAAAACACAGGAAAAAATGCAAAGGTCTGTACCTAGACCGAGGACATAGTTTTTCTCAATACGAACCTCCCGGCCTGCAAATAACATATGTAATTAGTGTAACGCCAAATTGTTTTTATCGGCTTCTTAAGCTGAAACTAAAACTAAAATATCAGTAATGTTAATGAAATTGTTGATGGTTTTAACGACAAAATAGGTTAGTGATTGAGTGTCATTTAATTTGTTGTTGAAGAAACTTGATCGTTAAATTCTTGATGACTGATTTTAAAGATGTCTGTCTATCTTTCGTTCGTCGTTTCACCGCAAGCTAGTAGTAGCTGCTTACTACGTGACAATATCTAAAGCAGCAAGTCCTTTCATCAAACATGGTGTTTTTAACATGAAACACACTGCATGAGTGAATTTATGAGATAAAACTAACAAAACTTTGCAAGTGAAATCTTCTGTTCTCTGCTGATCTTGAAGCGATAACTAAAAGCGCTTTATACATTACTTTTTTCTGATTTCAACTTTTAGCAATTAGGTGATGATAGTGTTTTACTGGCGTAAGAGGATTTTTTGTTTTACGCAATAATAAACAAAGTTTGTTTGTTAGTTTAATTCGACTAAATTTCAGAACCTCTCGGAGGTTACGCAATTAAGTAGATAGTCAACTGAATTTTAAAAATTTTTAAACATTCATAACGCAACCCAAATGACCATCAGGACTGAGGCTCTCTTTGAGGCAATTTCAGTAAAAAGTACGACAAACGATGGAAATAAATTAAAGGATCAAACTTTAGAAGTAGTATGTTTATTTACAGTGCAAATGTGATAGATTGAGCAAATAAAGAAACTTCAGTTTGACAAATGAAACACAAAATATGTTTGTGATTTAATATTCGTTTTTGTTTGAATTTTATAGGTTTGCAAAATGAATGGAACTTTATACCGTGGCTTTTTTTTTCTTATTTTGAGCTACAAAAATAAAGTTCTACTTTATAATTTCTTCAACGCTGAAATTGCATCTAACCGTGTATAGCTTAAGAACATCAACCAATTTCAGTATCAATGATAAAAAACGGCTATAAAACGTTTTACTAAAGAAAATGGGCGGGTTGTTTATCCGTGTTTTTCAGGCTCCGTTTGCTACGAATATAGGCATGTTTGATTCAACTCAATCATGTCTTTCATGAACAAGTAGAACTATAAATTAGAACCATAAAGCAAATCTACTTCTAATAAAAGGACTGCCGTTTGGTGGATATTTTTAGCTGATAACTGTAGTCGTAATAAGTAACGTGTTTTGAAGCTAAGTAAAAGCATTACAGAACTAAATTTTCCTCACCTGTCTGGGTCAGAAAGAAGGCACGCTGTTTGAAAGTGAATAAAATGGTTACGGCGAAGACGTCCAAAGTTGTATTGTGCGCGTTCTCATGGGCTCTGACAGATTTTAAAAGGTTAATTGAACAAAAGAGTTGAGTGTACGTCGAGAGTGAGCAGGTGCTTGGTGTTGGCGTCTTATTTCTAAATTTACTGCATCTCCGTTCTAGTTTTATCATTGTTTGTGCTTTAAAAGGGCCCACACTTTCCGTTCACATTATTCTTATCGGCATTTGTGTCACTTCCATCGGAAACTGGTCAAACTTATTTCAAAATGGATTGGGCGCGCCAGTAATTAAAACTTCGTTTCATTTGTTTCATAAACTTTAATTTGTTTTAACAACAATGAGACTTTAGAATACTAGAAGTGACTGCAACTGCTCTTTTCAAAGAGTAAAAACGCTGCAAGAAACGACTAGAAGACAGATGGAAAAAATATCCAAACCATAGTGAAAGATTACTCTTGAGTTATTCTGAATTCTTTTGCGGATTCCGTTCTTTTTTGGTTGAGGCAAAGCACGCAGTGAGCGGTGCAAGCAGTTCAGTAGAGTCTGCTTGTCACTTAACTTAATGTTGGTTCGGTCATTCGTTATTCTTAATGAAAAGCTTTCCCATAAAAAAAGCTTTCTATTTGAAAAAAAGGATAACTTTTTCAATTTTAGTATCTTTTGTTCTAAAAAGTTTGCGCTGTTGTGGAAAATGCTCATCTCAAACAGTGCGAATGTAATCAATAAATTTACCAGCAAATCAGATTGTGTGTTTTTACTCTGCGAAATAAGTGTTTGATCCAACTTCTTATTTGTTTTACGATCATTCTCTTGGTTCTTACATTTCGGGGTAGTAAAAGCTTGTAATGAGAAGTCTTCGTTTAATTGCAAGGATGTTGCAGATTTCCAAAACTCTACCTTTTGAGTACATTGAACGGGCTCCGCTCTGTCAGTGTGAATTGATTTCTTGAGTACATGGGTTAAACAATAGTCTATATCATTTCTGTAGGCATAACAAGCGAGGGCAAGGTTTCTTCAGATCTCAGCAGGATTTGAATCAATTTTTCCTCATCATGATCAAGAGCGGAACGTCCGTAACTCTTCAGTTCTTATAGAATAGTTTTTTGTCAGTGGGGCGCCAGCGAGTGACGATAGTAGAAAAGTTACGGAACACTGAAAGCTTGGAAATTACGATAAACCATGCGGGCATGAATAACAATTGGACAAGCGGAAGAGGTTACGTTTTTATATCAGATAAGGAATTTGAATTTCTTTGAAAATTTACGCGATGAGTTACAGATCTTACAGCAATCACCTATACGTATGATGTTTAGTATTATAGAGATAAAATCTTTGAGTGGGATCAATCAAATGTTTTTAAAATATATTGAAAAGGAAGAGAGCATTTATCTGTTGTTTTAAGAAACAGACCGGAAAGAGTACATGCAGCAATTTTTGTTAGCTTCAGTGATACAGAAAATAAAATATCAAACAAAAACTGAACTTTACCAAAAGACAATTAAAACTTCAGTTCTTGTTGTAGTATAGAGATTTAAGTTTCGAAACGGTTTTGGCTCGTGCGGCCATTTTGTTAACAAGTATAATGAATGTGGCCCATCAAAGCACGTGGTAATTCGAGTTTGTTTGGTTTTTCTTAGAAACAAGCGTAAAATAAGAAAAATTATAACAATTTGTGACTAAGTTGTTAAAATCATAGTAAAAATGAGTAAAATCTTTTGAGTAGCTGGTTTATATAATAAGAAAAACGTGTTTATTATTTTCATCAATATTAGCTCCCGAGTATGAATACTGAGTTAAGTTTTTGATCAAAACTAAAAAATACTAATACTCATTTATAACCAAAGTACTCTGCATCGTGTAAACACAGACTTAGATATAACAAAATATGGGGAAGAAAATATATTTCCTTTGTTCTCTACGCTTTTCAATTAAACTTATAACAATATCTGTTGCTAAAAAAAGAAAACACAATTGGTTGTTAATAAAACTAACGTGGGGAACCTAACAGTTGGTTCAGTTTTCACCAATACTGAGCTACATCAAGTTTGTCTTAGCCATCAGAAACAATTGAGAATTAGAAATATCATCAGCTTTGCATTTGAAAAGCGTTAGTCTGGCGTTTCTCTTGTTCTTTTGTTGTAGCTTCCTTTTGCGGCTTCTCGCGTGAAAACTGACTCTGTTTGTATTTTCATTAATTAAAAAATCTTTTTATCATTTGTTCTCTTCACACTAAAATCATGCCCCTTTTTATCTACACTGCTTGGGTTCGGTGAGATTTCGTCAACCGGTTACGCCCACTATTGTGACACGCGCTGGCTACCTCCGGTTAGTTGGTCGTCCATCGTGCAATACAGCATTGTTTTTGTCTGTATTTACTCGTATTTAACACTGAAAAGTTGATACCAGTTTGTCCTTAATTCGTGGTTGTTCAGTTTAGAAAGCAGTTAAACTAAAGCAACTTGGCTGCGAAGCGGAAGAGACAAGTAATTCTCCAAACAGGTATCTTAACTTAAGTAAAAGTCTTAATTTTCTAATCAGTGGACATAAAACTTAATCTGACTTGCTCGTTATGCTGTTAGATTTACCTTTGGAATAAAAAAGGGAGTATTTTCGGTCATCTATACGAAACCGTCTCAGCCAAGTACATTGTATAGCTAGGAAGTCTCGTCTCAACATGATGACTACGCACGACGAAGCGCGCCACGCTAACCGCGAGCTCAGCCGGCTAAACAAACAAAAACTATTGACTAGTTGCTTTGAAATTAAATTTAAAATTACCAGACGTTTGTGTTACAACTAACATAGAAGACTCCATTGATAGATAGAATTTAGTTGTAAGTTAGTTACAAAAACTGCTCTGTTTCTCCGAGCGATGGGGGAGATTTTATTTAATGACCAATTCTGTTAATATTTTCGTTAAATTTGTGACTGGCTGTTTTTAAGTTCTAAATAATTGTCTTTTACTTTAAAAAGTTCGACTCGACTGGGTCCTACAACGGCAAGTGTTCGTTCAAACTTCCGAAATGTACCAAGTGAAAATTGATCGCAATCACATAGGCTTGTTTCTTTAAGTACGTCGCGCACAGTAACGTAGTGTATAATGGCTCGAGCTTTTTACCCACCTTTTCTTTTCATTTTACCATTTAGTTCAGTTTTGATTTCAAATGAAAAAAAAAATCTTAGTTTGGGCTGTGACTGTTGAGAAATTCAAGGGTAATAAAAACTAAAATGTACAAATAAAGGAAAAATCAAAAGAGTAGGTGATGCATTTTAAACAATAGCCAGAAATTCACGCAGAAACTTCATACTGTGCGTTCGGCATGTCCGTTTATGATCCTCAACATTTTCGTCCTTCATTTTCCAGTCGTTTAAAAAGCATTTTAAAACTACGTTTTTTTCAGGATTTATTTAAGTTAGAAACGTCCGTTCTTTCTTTGAAACTACGTGTGTTAGCCTTCTGCTTCCCGTCGTCATAATAGAAATAATTAATGATTAAAGAACTGATGTTTTTATATTGAGTTTTCACCACAGTCGTGTTCAGCCTGTCGAACAACAGGGCGAAGAGCAACAAAGCTAAAATAAACAATTACTAGTGAAAGCAAAACAATTTTTAAGCTTCAAAATTTCTCGAAACATGCACGGCTATACTTTCAGAATTATCTGTATTCCCGTTTAAGAAAATTTTATGAAGCTATAGTTTAGAGTCTTGCAAAAATTTTATTAATTTTTCACTTTTGCGTCAATACAATCAAAAAAGCCTTTAAAAGAATAAAAAAAAAGAAGTTTCTCATTTGAGTTAATCATATTATAAGCGTAAAATAGATCAAGTCAAAAGGCCATACTTGTTAAGAAGTAATGAAAGATGAAACATAATCAACAAACGTAGATGGTAAGTGCTGCAAACTCGAAGCAATTCATAAACGTCTTTAGTCTTTTTAGTCAGTGAAAGAACGGCGACATCAAAGCACTTTTATAGCTTTTACTTTCTATTAAAAAATGCCTCGCACAGCTAAAATTGAACGTAGCTAGACAGTGCTTGGGCGAATTGATTAGTTTACATTGTGCCAAACATGATTACGAATAACATAAAAACTTTAAAGTACTCATTTTTACTTCTCATTAATAATTGTGTCGCTTTTGTATTTGATTTCATTCGCGCACGTACGCGCGTAGTCTTAAGTTAAATCGCGTTCGACAGTTGAATCACATTTATCGTCTCGTGAGGAGGTCCAGATGTTGGTGGCACTGATGAGTTGACCACCGAATCCTTGACATTTGAAAAAAATTGCAAAAACCTTCAACGTTGAGGTAAAAAATATTCCTGGATTGCATGAAGTCCTAAGAACAGGCCGAAATAGAGATTTCCGCGTAAATAATCAGAATATTTTACAGTATAGTGGGGATAGCTATAAATGACCTGTGATATTATATGATTTCGTATTTTCGATCTGTTTAAAACGGCCTTCTTCTGTCAATCTCATTTTGCTTAGTCTGACGCGTACAGTACTTTTTTTGCCCGTATTGAACTCATGCATTCGGCGGCGCAGTGGCCGAGCGGTTAGCGTATTCAACTCGTAATCCTTGGGTCGCGAGCTCGAGTCCCGGTCAGACGGACCACTGTGTTGTCGGTGTTCTTGAGCAAGACACTTTACCCGAATTGTTCCAGTCGACTCAGTACCAGTTCTGCTGGGGGCT
This sequence comes from Hydrozoanthus tunicans, assembly GCA_026413305.1. Classification (NCBI taxonomy): domain Eukaryota; kingdom Metazoa; phylum Cnidaria; class Anthozoa; order Zoantharia; family Hydrozoanthidae; genus Hydrozoanthus; species Hydrozoanthus tunicans. The sequence goes on from JAOBAT010067538.1 coordinate 21,175, forward strand.
AACGCGCGATAGATTAGTGTCCTGTCCAGGGGGAGTCAAACATTCTCATCCAATTAACACTATAGAAACCGGAGATAAGCGCTGACCCCATGATGAGCCACTTAGGCTCGAGAAAAGATTTAGTTAGCTTGTTATTTTGTCAGATTTGCTTCTTCTGAACAGCTAATCGGAAGCGAAAACTTTTAGCTGGTTAGCCGGTTGTACTGTGCTGTACAGCATATTTTGTTACTGCTTTCGTATTATTAGGAACTGTTTTGTTAACTAGAGACTTCAAATCAAATAGACAGCGCGTGCACAGTAACTAATCAGAATCCAGCGTTTGCGATAGCGACTATAGGTTTCTGTAAACCTAGATTCAAATTCAACGTTTAACATAATTTTTTCCTGCTTTTAGACAACCATCCCAGTATGAAGACTATGATAAAGAACTATTTGTTGGCACTCGTGGTTATCACAGCCTTGCCATCCGGAATGCCTAATCAACTTGGCACGTGCGAGCTTGAAAACGTTCAACGAACTGTGTCACAAAACGGCTGCGAAACGAAAACAATAACCGTTAAAGCCTGCAGAGGCGCTTGTATGTCGGTAACGGAGTCTTTAGTAGACGCTCCCTGGCATAAGACAACTTGCATGTGCTGTAGACAAAGCTCAGCGTCACGAACAAAGTCAGTCACTCTAAAGTGCGACGGAGGAACGACAGTTAGAAAAACCTTTACCACAGCGACAGCTTGTGCGTGTGAACTGTGCTAGATGAACAGCAAAAACTCAAACAGACGGAAGTTTTAAACAATGGATAAAGACTCAAAAATAAATGCCAAATCTAAAGGAAACTTACTAATATTAAACCTGGGAGAGAACTATTTTTGTAATAAAGTATTTAATATCATAAAACATTTTAATGATAACTGAAACCCGCCCATATTAAAGGAAAACTCAGAGTAAGACCGATAGCAATATAATTTAACCTGGACTGCCAACATAAAACTAAAAATGTCAAAAACTAAGAAAACAAAACACTGATTAGGTATGGTCTACACGTAAACAAAATTGCTTGGGGTATGGCATGCATGTACTCGTAATTGCGTGTGGTAAGATGCGCATGTATGTACTCGTAATTGCTTGGGGTAATATCTACACGTAGGTATAATTGCTTGGGGTATGTCATGCATGTACTCGTAATTGCTTGTGGTAAGATGCGCATGTATGTACTCGTAATTGCCTGGGGTAATATCTACACGT
>JAOBAT010067538.1:22513-45998 GCA_026413305.1 Hydrozoanthus tunicans
TGCATGTACTCGTAATTGCGTGTGGTAAGATGCGCATGTATGTACTCGTAATTGCTTGGGGTAATATCTACACGTAGATATAAATGCTTGGGGTATGGCATGCATGTACTCGTAATTGCTTGGGGTAATATCTACACATAGGTATAATTGCTTGGGGTACGGCATGCACGTACTCGTAATTGCTTGGGGTAATATCTACACGTAGGTATAATTGCTTGGGGTATGGCATGCATGTACTCGTAATTGCTTGGGGTAATATCTACACGTAGGTATAATTGCTTGGGGTACGGCATGCATATACTCGTAATTGCTTGGGGTATGGCGCTTTAATGTCAGTATACGTAATTGTGTGGGACTTGGCATGTATGTACACGTAACTGATTGGAGTATTGTCTGTAAATGAGAATAATTGCTTGACAGGGGTAGATACTGATTTATCCTCAATTGCCTGCGGTATTGCTTTTAACTGTACAGGGTTGGCGAATCGTTTCCGCGCTAGGAATGTGCCTTGATTGCTTGTTGTATGGCCGAACGAATAAGTATTTAGCCGGGGTATGGACTAGTGAAAGCGAATGTCTTCATTCATCCAAATTGAAAATTTTTTGAAATTTCTGGAATTTGGAATCTTAAAACTATAGACAGACTTTTCGACCAACATCAGTCAAGTTGGTCACTTGACAGTACAAACGTTGAGGAACAGAGGAAGGTATGTGAACAACAACAACAGCTCTTTATTAAGCCCTTAGAAATTAAGACTTAAGTAAATATAATGAAAGTGACATTTGGAGAGGGGATTGGCCTCATGTAATATCCATAAAGGGTTAAAGGATCACGAAGCCAGACTTTGCAGAATTAATGTACAATTTACATGCCTTGGTCGATTTTACAAAAAACAACTAAAAATCACTGTTACAAACATGCATAAACCACTTACACAACACATCAGCATACATATACACTCTAAGATTGGATATAGTGCTGCAAGGAACAGCAAATAAATCATAAGATATAGCAATCACAACAACTGATAAAAATTATAATTATTGATAAGATTTATAAATTCCTTTTCCAATTTTTTTTTTATTGTTTTTAAGCCCGTCGTAAGAGGGGGGGGGGCACTAAAGCAAGAATTTGAATAGCGGGCTTGAGTGCTGTCTAAAATTTGAAGAGTTCATAATGCGACTGCTTTATTATAAGATGTATAGAGGATTAATTGTGGTGTGATATGTGACAGCGAGGACCGGAGCTCCCCCCCTCCCCCAACCTTTCTGTTCAGGGTTTGGTCCCCGACCCTTTCCCATATCCTTTCTTTTATCCCCCTCCTTTGCCAAACTGGTTCTTTCATTAAGGATTTTGGCTGCCCTCGGATCCAATACTTGTCTCGTGTCCTTCAGCTGACAACAAAACGCTGAATTTTGAGCAGGGTCGGAGCTCGGCCGTTGATGTTGTTTCAGCCTGGCTCTAACAGACTAACGAGCCTCTCCTACATAGATTTCGGCGCAGCCCTCCCCTTCACTGGTATCACCATATACAAGGTTGCACGCTTTTCAAACGGCTGCTTGTGTTTAACCTTGACCAACTGTTTTCGTAGAGTATTCTAGGGGTGTGTTGGCTAGTGTACCCATAGATGTGCAAGGTGTGGTCAACGCCTATATATATAGTTGCTTCGGTTATGGCCCGTATTTACATACAATCGCCGGTACAATTGCTGTATACATATAGATAACAACTGGCTAACCAACTCACTGTCTATTTATTAACTAGCCGGAATACGCTCTTTTAATTGATTTTCTGCCTAACAGCACTGAACAACTTTTGAATAGGAATGTCACATCTTTGCCCCCCTCCCCCTTTATTTTTTTGCTTTTGCCGCCAATTAACTTTTTCAAACAAATGATGTTGATGATAAACAGTTTAAGGCATACAGTTGCGCTCGGCAGTGTGTCGATTGAAACGTGTTAAATTGGTGCTTTGAGTATCCTTTCTTTCTAATACCTGTAGACGATTAGAACGAAGCTTAAAATAACTTTCAGAAACGACCGATTGAGATCGGAAAGTGTAGGCGCGATATTGGATGAGTCTTTTCAGATAAATAACTGGACGACTGCTACCGGCTGAATAACATCTTATACTACAGTACTTACATGCTGATCACTGAATTACAAATTTTATTATTTATCAGTACTACAGAATAATACTTATACTACCTATATGCTGCTAAATAATAACTTGAATATTACTTATTATCTTTTACTAATTACATGCTGCTGAATAATTAATCATACTACTTATGCACTGCTGAATAATAATGTATACTACTGTACTTATTATAAGGCGGCAAAACATGGAAGTTAGAAATGTAGTGGGGATTGGAACATTGAAACCCAGTATTCTGCAGTTTTGCTTGCAACGGTATAGGCGCAAAATCAGGCTCGTATACTTTGCAGCTGGGGCCGGGATCACATGACCATAGCTAATCAGTTAACTATGACAAAAAGCCTTTCTAAATTTCAAAGGTGTACCAAGAAATGAAATAGTAAAACGGCAAAGGTTAAGCTAGCTATGAACTTTAAATATGCAGTAACAGAAACTTGCAATCAACAGATACAAGGATTCGTATGGCTGCAGAGGAAGTCTTGTTCACCGGTGCCATCAATCGCATACACTCGGTTGGCTAGAAAGATTTTATATTTGCTGTCTTTTTTTAAGTACTTTTTAACAGGGGCCAGGGACGTAGCTACAGTAGCTAAATTTAAGTTTTAAGCCCGTTCAGCTAGCTCAAAGCAACAGGCTCAAAAATTTCCCTAAAAGTTATCAAGAATTTTCCAAAAAGTTTGTAAGCCTCGGCTTAGTAGCTTAATAGGTAGCTAAGCCCCTGTCTAACGTCAAAACTTGAAACTATCATCGTCTATATTCCTTGCAAGAGACCTTTATCACGCTAAGCATGGCATAGAAATATATCCAGTTTATCGGGAAAACTTGTAAGTCCAGAGTCAATTTCAGTGCCTCAATATTTAATAGTAAAGCTACAAAGTCTCATAAAGATTGGCTGCAATATGACGGAGATATAAAGGTTTCAAATTGGATAATTTTCCAATGAAAAGTAAAGCCGTGGCTACACGGTGCAACATTGCATGCAACGTTACCCGCAACTGAAACTCTTCGTGTAGCCACACGGTGAAACCATTGCATGCAATGTTGCATGAGTAGGATCGGTTTCTACTTCGCACAACGTTGCGTGCAACGATTTCAAAGCTGGCTACACGGTGCAATTCTCCCATTGCGCACAACGTTGCGGTGTAGCTACGGCGCCTCGTTTCCATGTTTCACCATAAATTTCTTTGTAACAATAAGGGCAGAAGATCATCTTTCATATGTGCATAAATTTTTGGGAAATGTTTACGAAATTTTGCAATTCTGTTAAAACTGATGTAATTCTTGATATGCTAAAGTCTATTGACTTTAACAACGCGCGAAGTTCTGTACTGCGTCGAGACTGGGACCGAAATTGGCGGGAAAACTTGAACGCATGCGTTGAATGAAACTTTTACACTTGCAATGGATTTCGGGAAATATATCGCTCTTCCACCATCATGCCACCGAAGAAGAAGGGAAATGAGCCCAGTAAAAAAGCCGTTCAAAAGCAGAAAGAAAAAATAATCGAGGTATTTGACGAGTGATTTTACAGTTGTACACACTGAAATTGCAGTACTGCAATAACTATTACTTTTACTTAAATTTTAGGATAAAACTTTTGGTATAAAAAATAAGAAGGGAAAGAAACAGCAACAGTATGTGAAGAACGTAACTCAACAGGTAAGAATATTGTGCCGGAGAGTTTCTTGATCTGAGTGGAAATGTTTCTATATTTTTCAAAAATAGTTTATTATGCACTAATTATGCTGATGTTGCGATATAGGTCAAGTTTGGAGGTAGTCCCAGTGCAAGAAAGGTCTGTACACCATTAAATTTGAGTACTCGTAAATGATATGATTTATAATTGGCTATAATTTGCAACGTGGGTTAATTTAAACTGTACACATTTTTTGCTGGTCGTTTTAAAAATGTCTTAAATGTGAACATTTGGCTTTTTGTACATAGGAACTGCTAGATTACCTATGATAATTATTTAAGTTCAATTGTTTACTTAACCAGGGCTTCTGATGAAGTGTAGATGAAAGAAATCAGAAATTGTGTTAAGTTATCTAATAATTGTTTATGATGTATTGTGTGGGAAAAAATTTATTTTTCATTTGATAAAAACTGCAGTTTCTTTGTTGTAACGGTTTGTTAAAGAGAATTTTTTCTGTTGTGTTTTGATGGCATTTTGCACATAAAATTATTGTTTATTTACAGCTTCAACAGGAACAAGAAGCTAAGGTTGGTGATAACCTTTTCAGTACAGTATAAATTTCTGATTAAACTTTTGCTGTTCTGTTCCATTTTTTAACTTGTTTACATCTTACTATCTTATATTTTACTTGTTCATGTGCAGTGTTAAAAGTCTTTAAAGTGCTTACATATGACACAAAATAATTTATTTTATTTTTTTCGGTTTTCTTGTAGTTTGATATGTCAAAGAAACGACCCATGTGATCAGTTTGACACTCTCAAAAGTCTTCTTAAGCAGTGTTTTGATTCTCGAAATTCTAGCTAAATTATCATAATTATTAAAGATTATTTATTTGTTAGCGCCCTGTCATTTTTTTTTTGACTTGATGCCAACCAGAACGTCAACTAAAAAGGGCGTTCATACAGCTTTAAAAAATGTTATAGTGAAAGATTTAATGCTGTGATTACTTGCATTTATAAGTCATTTAATTAATACGTTTCTCATGGCCAAGAAAATCAAAGAAAGTTTTGTTTGACTTTGACAGGTGCACTTTAAGGGCAGCAATTATTAATCTTTGAAGGATTCATCCAGAGTAATCTGGATTCATAACGTAATTGCCTTACTATACATTTACAACATGAACAGTTTTAATTTATTTTTGTTTATCCCATGGTATTCAGTAAAAGCAAAATCTACATTATTCAATAATTCTAGCACTTTCTGTTGCTTGTAAGAGAAGGGTCTTCTTGTGTGTGTGGATGTAGAGGACCTCTCGTGAAACTACTTTTGGTTGTGATACTAAAATAGAAAATAATCATCCAGTTAAAAAGATGGATAATGTTCTTGGCATGAACTCCTAGAAAGCTACACCAAATAAAATATGTTTCAAAGAGTACTTTTAAGCCTTCTGCAATTTTTTTACAACACTTTGTTATTGCGCAGTATGTTTTATGGTCTAGTTTCTACTTATTTTGTAGAAAATTCAACAAGAAGCCAAAAAGAAGGGTTTGGGGGAGTTGAACCAGCTATTCAAACCTGTCGCACAGAAAGTTTCAGTTGGTAAGTCATTGATAATGTTACACTAACCTTATTGGTCAGTCAGACCAGGTTTTTAGGCTTGTGGTTCAGATCCAATGTGAGGGACACTAATGTGACTGAAAAAATGTTACTTCAATTAAATCCTTGGCTTTTGTTTTAAGTGTTTGTATGTAGGTTCAGGAAACAAGTTTCTCAAACTCATTAATTATTCATGACATCAACAGCCAATAGCTGATACGTATTTTGGTCAGGTGGATGAGTTTTGATACCCAGTGAAAACCCAGATGAAAACCTGCAATGTTTTGATATCAAAACATGCGTGTGTTTATATCAAAATTACCATAACAAATGTACAACTCTGCGAATCCGGCGAAATATTTGGAACCTTTGAAAAATAGAGTAAAATAATTATTTATCTACAAAGTCAAAGACAACCACTTGTCACTTCAATATGCACATGCCTACCTCTTGTCCTTATAATCCCAGGGATTTAATGCAGATGCGCCCTTGACCTCCTCTAAATGCCTCTTCAAACCACACACGATTCTGTACAGCGTACCACTTGGGTAGCAACCACCCTTCTTGTTTGCCACCATCTGAATAAACTTAGCAAGCCAGAAATTCAATGAAATGGCATCCATTTCCTCCACACTGTCCATAATATTACAAGCAAGATGAAACTCGTTATCGTTAAAAACACTTCCAACTTCCGAATCCGGAAATTTAACTTTTCTCGTCCTTTGCCATTCTCTAAACAATTCCACTACCCACTTATCTTTATATTTTTTGCTTTTTGGTCTAGCTCCACTTACTAAATTAGATTCTTGTTTCACAGTTTTGGGAGAACAAAAACGGGAGCTAGCTGTGCTTCCAGCATTCATCGTTTAGAAGCACATGCGAAAATGACTTCCACACTGATTTTGAATTCCAAATTTTGAATAAATTACATACTAATTTTGTAAAAAAAAATGTAGAACGCAAAAACATAACAACAGATTGTTTGAGAAGCCATATCAAAAACTTGTACTTCGTGTTTCATCACCTTATCCAAACACCTCGAAAACAATAAAGCCCTCGGGGCTTCGCCCCTCGGGACTTCATTATTTTCTCACTGTTGATGAAACACTTGCACTCGTTTTTGATCTATTACTTGAGAAATCAATGAAAGATAAAGCATAGATTTCTGTTACTCATTTATGTGTGAGTCAATTTATATTGGGACCAGGGAGTCACCAGAGGTCAACTATAGTTTGAAATGCAAAGGTTTAACTAGCTTCAGAATAAAGCTTTTTTACCAGAATTAATTGTTACCAACTTTGGTATTAAACTGTTGAAAATACAAAGAATATGTAGGTTTATGGTGAACATGCATTATTTTGTTCACCTTTTTTCTAGAGCAAAGTTTCTTGCCATGTTCAGCAAGTTAGTAAGAAAAGAACATCAAAATATGAGGTTCCTTTGTCAAGTTGCTAATTTGCAAAACAAATTGGAGATCTGCCATTGCTATTTTTTTTACTGAAGAAGAAAAGTGTCAGTCCCTGTGAATCATACAATACCAACTGTTCAGCCCATTGGTCTTTGATCCCTATGTAGTTCTCCTACATCTGTGACAATAATAATCAACTGTTTGGCCGGCATTGGTCTTTGATTCGTAGTTCTCCTACATCTGTGATACAATAACTATCAACTGTTCAGCCCCTTGGTCTGTGGTTCACCTACATCAGTGATACAATATCAACTGTTATTCATCATTGACTTGTAGTTAAGTTCTTGTGTGTATGGTTTGCATAGAACTTGCAAAGTTCTTAAAACAAAAAGTCCAGCCCTTGAATATTTTGAAGTTTCAGTTTTTCTTGAAAATTTATTGAATTAGTTAAAAACTCTTTGGAAATTTGCAAATAAAGAATGTCCAAAATGGTGGTTGGTTCCAGTTCTTACTATATAATTTATATGATCCCCCTATAGCAACTTGTGATTTGCAGTGACTTTTGCAGTATCCTGGAACAGTATTTCTTGTTTTCTGAAGACCTATAGGGTTAAACTTGATGAAAGCTTGAGGGTAACATTAAAACCACAGTTACATGAATCAGCTATGGCCCAAGATGACAGTCAACCTGTTTATTTGTTTTTGCTCATCACAATACTGAGTCCAGTACTTTTGAGTTTGATAATAACCAGTTCACATTAACTTTGTGTGACTCTATGAGTTAGTAGCTAGTTTCCAAAACGTTTATACCTAATATAAAGTTGTTAGCAGAAAGTTTCTGAATACTTCTAAAGCTATTCACATTTTATGGTCCTCAGTCTTGTGTTCTTGTGTTTACAAAGAAGTAATGAAGGAGGTTGTTTTGGTAAGATTTGGACAGATTTTCAAAGTCTTCATGCTGTTCCTCAAACTTGCAGAACCCTCACAAAGTCCTGACACCTTTGGTCAGTTTTTATTGCAATTGAAAAAGTATTATTTAAAACATGTACTGTAAATACCATTTCAAATATAGGCACTCCACTGAAAGGAAACTTCTCCTTAACTCCTCGTAAAGTCACATGTACTAATAAATATTCAGTTAAGTTTTGATTTTTATGTCTTCTTTCTTTTTTTCTGACAGGTGCTGATCCCAAATCTGTTGTGTGTGCTTTTTACAAACAAGGATCATGTTCAAAAGGCGACAAATGCAAGTTCTCGCACGACCTCAGCATGGAAAGGAAAGGGGAGAAGAGGAGTATATACGTTGACACTAGAGATGAAGAGCTCAAAAATGGTAATCACACAAGTGTTACATGGTTCATAACTGCATTTGTTATGCTTAACACTTATTCTATTTCAGTTGAGGTGGATATTGGCAAAATATCTATGGAACACCATTCTCCAACTACTCATTTACTATAATTACCATCAAATCCTGGGATTTTTTTTTTATTGCTTTACAGGAATTTGATAGAAATTTTATGGTTAGGGTATCTGTGGTTGCCATGGTAACCTGCATTGAGAAGCACGTTTTTTTCATTTTTGACTTAAATTTCTTACCTTTTTCATATAAATTATTTTAACAACAAAGAACCAAAAACAATCATTAATATTGAGCCAAGAAATCAACTTCTTTATTCAGGTCTTAAACTGACATTTTCAGGGGGCACAGAAATATCTGCCTCAAACATTTTTGCTGAAAAGCACCAGGGAATTTTTTCAAAATTTTAGGAGCACCAAGGTAACAAGAAAAAAGAATCACTTACACTGTACAAAGTTTGATCAAAGAAACTTCTCTAACAGCTGCCTTGAAGCTACGTTTGGGCCCAAACCTTTTTAAAGTGCGTTTGACAGAAGTGAGAAGTTTTGTTTTCCTCAGTGGATAGGCCTTGTATAAAGGGGGTGTAGCAGTGAAAACATTATGTGAAAATTTTTTATAGTTCTCGAGATACAACAATAACATTTTAAAGTTGCAACTGATAAGCCAATTTTTTGGTTTTGACAAATTTGCATTTTGTTTAAATCTGCTATCAACAACAACAATAACAGCAATCATTTATTTCATCTGGGCTGTAACTATATTCAATTAACAAATTTATGAAATTTTACATGATTAGGTGCTTGCTACCTGGAATAACTATGAGGAGCTATACTAGCAGGGGAGCCAGAACACATTTTGACCACTTTTAGTTGTTGACAACAATCAGCTGTCAATAACTATTTGCCTACACTGTAGTCTGTGGAGGGCCGAAACAAAAAACCAGAGAAGAACAGATATTATTCATTTGAAAACTTTTCAAGAAACATTTTCAGTTTCAAATTGAGTGGATTGCCCACAATGATTGAACACCAGTTAAAGATTGAAAAAATTCTTTGCTTTAAGGTCTATCCTATTTGATCTTGAAGTTTGGCTTTGTTATCTTTTTATTATTGTTTTAGAGTTGTCTGGTTAGTTGAGCGAGCCACATCCACCGAAATTAAAAACAATAAAATTAATGTTAAAAATAACTATAAACATAATAGATAATGTTGGATGCTTATGAAGTTTCAACTTTTTTAACAACAGATACAATGGACACTTGGGACCAGAGCAAACTGGAAGAGGTGGTAGAAAAGAAACATGGTGGAAAAGAGAAACAGAAACAAAAAACTGACATAGTAAGCAGGGTTTTTGTTTAGGTTTGTAATAAAAGGGATTATTATCGCCCATCCCCAAGATGTTGGGCTGGGGTATTGGTAGGTATGGTAGGGATTTACCCAGTGGCCGTCCTACCTGGGGTCATAGGAGATCCCCCTGAGAAATTTTTTAAGTTTGGTTTCTTGAAATACTAGATCAATGATAAAACTGGTTGTCTTTTTTTAAAACTTCCACGGGAATTCTAGTGCAAATTTTGCGTGGAAATAGCCAGAACAAAAATGAAAACAACTAAGAAAAGGGCCCTGTGTCCCGTGTCCCGTCCTAAAACCTGAGTAAGTATAGCTTTATTAGTTAGGCTAATGAACAACCTTGAAATTATCATGAGTACAGGGACATTTTCCCTCAGGTCATGGTAGAAGGGCATTTTCCCAAGATTTTGTGGTAATTTGCTCTATACCTTTTAATGCATGAATGAAATTCAGTTTTCAGCAGCAAGATGGAGCAGAGAAACTTTTGTGCTCAAGCATGTGAATGTTGCAAGAATGAAAATTCTGAATTAAACAGGGTAACATGTAGCTTCCATATACTTTTCAGGGAGAGTGTAAAGATAGTTCATTTTCTTTTTACAATTTTAAAGATTGTATCTAGTGAGAAATTACTGATAGTGATTAATGGTTGAGTGTTTTGCTTTCAGGTCTGTAAGCATTTCTTGGAAGCCATCGATAAAAGTTTGTATGGCTGGTTCTGGGTGTGTCCCAATGGAGGTGATAAGTGTATATACAAGCATTGCCTACCACCTGGATTTGTGCTAAAAAAGAAACAAGAAAAAGAACAAAAGGAAGAAATTTCAATAGAAGAATTTATAGAAGAAGAGGTTGGTAGATGATATAGTATGTTAAATTTGTTTTTGACATGGATAACATCCACTGCTGGAATTCCCTGAAAAATCCTTGAATTTAAAAATTTCCTTCCAGTGCCCTAAAAAAAACTTCAAAAAAACAGTTACAGTAACTTCTCTGTTCTCCTGGAACACTCCTGGAATTTTGTTCAAAATATTTCAACTCTATAACAAACAAATCAAAACATACCAAAGCATCGTGCTTGCAATATATTATTTGTACATTTTGCATTAACTATTTTAGACTAAGTTTCAGAATTTTTTTTTCTTTGGATTTGGGTGTCTTTTTGTGTATGCAAAGGTCTCCATGCTAAGTGTAAATGTTTCAAAATGAGACAATTGTTAAATAATATACAAATCCTTGCTTTTGTGGTAGAGTTAATGTTGATACTGTTTTTTTTTTGCCAAGTGAGAATTTGGGGTTGGGTCCTAGAGATTTGTTTTGTACCCAGGAAAACTCCTGGAATTTTGCTTTCATCAATCAATATGAAGTCAACCATGTTTTGAGGCCAAAATAAGAAAACATTTTTTCCTTAATACAAACATAGAACTTAATACAAAATAAATCCTAACTCTTTAGTTTGTGTCTTTCAGAGGGCAAACCTTGGAACAAATTTAACAAAAGTGACATTAGAAACATTTTTAGAATGGAAGAAGAGAAAGGTGAGTACTGTACTTTAATTTCCAAAATAGTCCAACAATTTAATGGCTGATTAAACTAACTTCCAAGCATTAAAGTCAATGCCCAAGTTTTTTCAAATAATAGTTATTATTAATAGTTTTAAATACTGACTTTTAAGTATTCACGTTCTATAGAAAGCACATGTTTACCACTCTAGTCTTCGGGTATAAGTAGTGGTTTATTCATGAACAGTCATAATTTTTGCAAGCATTTGATCAAACTTAGAGTTAGAGTGAGAAGGCTCAGACCTTTAATGATACCAAAAATAGCAGACTGAAGCAAATAGTGCTTTCACATTTGTTGGTGTTGTTTGTAAACCAGAACTGAGTTTTGTTGTCAGATAAATTCTATAACTATTAAAGTGTATTATACTGTTGTCGTTTGTCCGAAATTTGTGAGTAAAAATGTTTGAAGTTTAATTAATATTTGAGTTTCAACCTTTTTTGTAATTAAAGTATAGAAAAGTGCCCTAGTACAGAGACTGTTAAAGCCCAGTCCCAACAAGACTGCCAGGTGGAGTTTTCCATGAATCAACAGTCAATGAAGCATGAAGTCATTAGCTTTTGTTTATATATGTAGGTGTAATTTTAAGTTTAACTTGTGATGCCAATGAGTTTCTTTCTTTGTCTTGTTGTCAACTTTCTTGTTTTTATTTTCTCTGCACTCTATTTCCAAATGTAAGCATGGCATACAGTTAGGACCCTTTAGTTAAGTAAACATAAAGATGAGTAGATCGTAAACCAGTGTATTGGAATAAGGAAGACAAAATACTTAAGGTCATTCCTCTGTTTTGCATTGCGCAGCTCTTCTGCACATTTTCACAATATTTATATTTGTACAGAAATTTCACACTAATGACTCATTTTTGCCTAACGATTCATGTATTTGCTGACCAAAATCAATTCCATTCATTTGGACACAAATCGAGGCATACTTAACCACACTTGCCCCAGGCCCCTCGCAGAAAATACCGTTTTGATGCTTATTTTTTCACTATTGTGCTGAATAGCTAAAAACTGAAATCAGGGACCCCCCTTTTTCTTTTTCAATTTTGTAACAAAATAACTTTTCCCAACTGGTGTAAAAATTCAAACAATAACTATCAATAGAAAGTACAGAATTTGGGTCATTGAAATCCTTCTGGTGGGCAATTTTTAGCTATTTTCAACTAGGAATGAGCCAATTTTAATGTTGATTAATCATGTTGATTAATGACATTAGCTGAAAAAACTCCTTAAATGTGTAGCTTAGCTGAATGAAAGTTAAAAGAAAAAGATAAGAATATAAGTCACCCTAGTGTACATAAAAAAACTGCAATAATGGCATTTTTTAACTAAATTGGCATAAACTAACCATATTTTGACACTCTGTAACTCCAAAACGAAGTTGGTGACCCCCACTTTTTATTCCATATTTGGAGTCAACATATACAAAGGAACAAACTAACAAAGTTTGAAAAAAAAAATATGCATGAATTTTTTTCAGGGGAATGACCTTAAATAATCTGGCACAAACTTGTACTTTGTCTTAGAAAGAAATTACTGAGTCAATTAAGATTTGAACCAATGTTTATGCTGAAAGTGATGCTGGTTCACAGAAGTAACCTATGGATTTTTTTCAATCACTGTTACTAAATTAAATTTTCATTCTAATTATTTGCTTTGCAGCTAAAAGAGAAAAAAGAAGCTTTTGAAAAGGAACAATCAAAGAAAAAAGAAGACTACAAGACTGGAAGAATTGTTGGAAAGGTACAGTGCAGTACTGGCACAGTTAATAGTCTTGCCACTCTTTGAAACTAGTCGGAAATTCAAACAGGTTTTAGAACCCCATTAGAGGACTTCAAGGGCTTGTGATTTAATTAATGACTTTGTCCAAGATGACATGAAGATCTTAACATTTGCAGATGTTAGAGGAAAGGCAGCAACTTCTCCTCAATTATTAAATATTTTAAGAACCTGAGTGAAGGTCTGGCACCGGGAATTGCTGAATCATTTACTCATGAATTTCCTCTTTCAAGACTATCAGGAAACGAGTAACCAGCTTTCTCAAAACTGAAATTCAGGAACCAATCAGAGTGCGAATAAAGCATTTCACAGAATTGATATGTCCTAATAACTGTTAATATTTTAACCAAGTACCTGCTTCGGTTTCTTTAGGTCAGTGGCCGTGAGGTGTTCGCCTTTAGACCAGAACTGGTTGAAGCTGATGTGGACGATAATGAACAAACAGAAGACATCACAATGTACAGGAGAAAAGATATGGTAAAAGCCCACTTCTTTTTATTTTTCTTCTTCTGTTCTTGCTATAGTACAACCAAATAATAATGGTTTGTCAAGTAATTGTCATCGCTGCTTGTTCAAATTAATTTTGTGTACTCTCAGGTGCCAAAGAAACAGGAGGTGAGAAGTTTTTGAAAGTTTAACAATCAAGGGGGGTCAAAATAAAAGGGGAGTGAGAAATTTTTAAAAATTTTATAAACAGGAGAGTCCAAAAACGGGAGACAAGAAATTTTTTAACAGTTTAGGGGGGTGAGAAATTTCTTAAAAATTTAATAAAGATACTTGTCATAGTAATTGTTTAATGTAGTTAATTTTTTTGTTTGTATGCTATTTTAAACCTTTGACTGTGTACATTCGAACTGCCTTTATTCAAGTTACACTATAGTGCATAGCTGGCTAGATTTTGTTCACATGTATATATTCAAGTTACACTATAGTGCATAGCTGGCTAGATTTTATTTACATAATATATATATCATACACACAATAACCACATAGACATAGTGTATGATCTGTCCATTGCATAGGCATCCTAACATTACCTCTGCATGCACATGCATACCTGACCTGCTTTATCTGCCTCTGTGTCTAGTTTCCACACTCTTTGAACCTTAGGCTTTTCTCATATGTACTATTTTGCAATCAGTTATGGTTAATGTTTATAGTCATTTACACATTTTATGAAATGATATTTTCCTTATAATAAGTTTTTCTTCTAAAGTTATAAAATGTTTTTTCTTCATTGCCTTTCCTGACCATTGGCCAAGTTTCAACCTTTGTGAGGGACCTTGTGTCATATCTTTGCTTCTCCTTTTTTGTGTCACCTATAAATTTTCATATGTAAATAAACTAAAATGAAAAATTTGCTTGTTCTAAGGTGGAGGAACTGCGTGAGTTGTCAATTGAAGCGTTGTCTGCGGAAGCTAGAGAGGCTGACAGTTCAGGTACAATAGCTACAACAGAGACTGTTGCTGAGAGGTTAAAGAAGAATGCTGCAACTTCTTCTAGTGTTTCTAACCAACGGGAACAGGTTAGTTTCTGTATAAGCACAATATCTAATCTTTATGGTAGAATTGTGATTACTAAGAGTAAAATAGTGCCTTCAGCTGTTTATTTGGACTGTGTTGTGTAGTAGAATCATCAAAGCCTCCATCACATCCAGCTTCATTAAAAGCTGTGTCCGAAATAATTGTTACCCACAACAATCAACTTTGAATTTTTCTATACTCTGTGAACTGCCCTGTAATAATTCTGTGTGTTATAATATAAACTGCAGTGGGATACTAAGTGACATCAAGATGATTAAATTGGTATCCTCACTCCCCACCATTAGGGATACGATTTTTATCAACATGTGCGGTGATACCAGATTTCAGCCAACAAGCCGCTTCGAGTATTTTCTCTGCTTGGCCATGTAATATCCTATTTTAAGTATGCTGTATGTAAAACTTGGGTTGTTGTAAAAATAAAATGGCATTTGTGTATATTTGGTGTAAAAGTTACCAGTTAGGGGTGTTTAAGTTAATTTGTAACATTTGTATTCCAATAGCACGCTTTGGATATGAAATGGCTATAAATCATCTCACACCCAACAAGCGCAAGTGGAATAGTTCTAGTTTTCCAAACCTATGGATACTTAAAGTCCATATCAAGCTTATTTTTTTAAGTTCCAGATGAAAAGTAGAACCATTTAATAATAGTATTTTTGAATAATAAAACCTTTTCTTGCCATTCCTTCTACATTTTTTAGACTTGAAGCATGCAATGATGACGTATCAGAAGGCATATGACATAGCACGAGGCATAATGCAGAGACAATCTTTTTTGTCTAAAATAATCAATTCTGGCTACAATAGACACAATGTTATAACTTTGATCAATGAATTATTCCCTTGAAATTGTTTGAAATAAAAGTTTTATGACATTTTTTAACAGAAATGAAAATTTTTAAACAAAACCACATAATTCACTGTTGCTTTGTCACGGGTTACAAGGCCCCAGCCTACTCGGTCAAAATTTACATTCCAATCTTTTTTTGATTAAAAAACATTCTTAGACGTGGAAATTTTCTTTGGTTATTATTATTATTCAGCTGTGCATGCACTACACAGTCCGTTTCCATATACCCATAAGTTATTGTCAGTTTGGTATGTGAGCTGATAGCCAAGATTGAGTGAACCAGAAATGCAGTATTAGAGTTTGAAAATTTAATAAAAGCTGATAAATATACCTATGTGTCAATGCTATAGGATACTTCAGTGACAGATGTGAATGGTCTTGATGAAGCCTGTGGCGGAGGGACTGATGACCAAAGTGCAATGGTGGATGGTGTACCTATCGACGAGAACCTTTTTGAGAATATCGAAGATCTAGAAATAGAAGACTTGGATGTCGTTGATTGAAGTGTGGCCAATGCAAATGAATACAATTCAGATATCTAAATTTTCATGGCAATGTTGAGTAAGAATAAAGTCAAACATCATTTTTGGGAGAAATTGTAGTAAACACATTTGATATGTGCCTTTTCTCCTTTATAAGCAAAATATATGTTTGGCAAAATATTTTTCCAAAAGGCCCCAAGAGATCAAGAGAATTTTCAACACTCCAGTGTATTCTGCAATGTTGCACTGTTACAGATGTTAATTGCAAAAATAAAAATAATTTTATTGTAACTTTGTGTCCCTTCTTACTTTTATTAGCTCACACTAACTACTTGTGTATGTTTTGAGGCTATGTTTTTACCCTTCCATGTACAAAATACGGTTCTTACAAAGTTACTCTAGTCTGCTAAAATATCTGTGAAAAAAACAACCATGTGAGCATATTAAAACTGTTTTAATCTATTCAAAATGGTAGAATTTTGTTAAATAACTTGTTGATATCTACTTAAAGCAATGCTTGACTGTGAAGGTAATAATTGGTTTTTTTTTTCAGGAAAAAACGTCTTCCACATTCATTCTAATCAGTATTAAATTACTGGTTGGGGAAGATACTGGGTAAATATATCTAATGTATCAAATTTCTTCAATAAAAATACCTATTACCATTGTTAATTGACATCACTTTAACTTTAAGTTTTGTAGCAATGGGATTTAAGTTTACAGACAATTCTCCTTGCATAAAAGTCTCTATACTCCTCTGGCAGATCATTTAAGGCCTTTATCGCTCGGTCCATGATTTGCATCGCCCGAGATGCAGGTACCAAATCCTTGTTACCATATGTGTCCCTAGGGTCATACATTTCATTTTTGAGATGTCGCCAAAATACATTCACCGCAACCCCGAAGTCCAATGAGATAACATTGTGAAACCACAGTGCAGGTATAAATAAAACATCCCCTGGTTCAAGAAAGCACTCGTAAGCTACAGCTTTTGCAAACTTGGGGTACTTTTCAAGATCAGGATTGTCAATGTCTAAAACTTCAGATTTATCTCCATTAAGATAAAGATTAGTTGCATCATTGGGACTATACAAAATAACCCGTTTGCGACCAGTAACTTGAACCAGTAAGTTGTCCATAATCTGAAGGAAGGAAGAAAACCTAATGTAAGTTGCTAAGATTAAAAATTGAAACCCAAAATTGAAATTAAAGAAATATAAAAGTTAAACTACAACAGCTTTAGCCTGCTTATCAGAAACACTGAACACCCAAAGAGTAAACCAGCTGCCAGTTTTACCTAAAAGATCACCCACACCCTAATAACCAATTAACCCCTTATTACAGCAATTTCCCATCCACCAATTGTAACACAGTGTTGGACTTTCTTCAAATAACTTATAAACAAAAAAAATTGAAGGTAATGGGAAGACAAAATTATTGTTCCTGAGCTTAATAATAGTAAAAGTGATAGTAAATGGATAGAAAATTTCATTTTCCAGAAATGGGGATAAATTTCTCTTTTAGGGCACTAGTGCTGTTAACTATTTGGAACAAGATAATTGTTGACTCTGTCAGCACTGTGTTGTTAAAAGTGCACAAAAATAGAATGAACTCTTTTTTTGGGAGTCTGGTTTAATATGCAATTTAAGAGAAAACCCTTAGTCTGTCCACTCCAAACCCCCCCCCCCTTAAAAATAAAATAAAACATAAAACTATGCTGTTTTAATAATTATCCCAGATGTCACTCTAAAAAGAAAATACTTACATCATAGTGCGTCCAAAGCTGCACACCAGGTGATCCAATTCTAAAGACACTTGAGAAAAATTTTTCCTTAGGAAAGAACTCTGGAATCTGTATGTCTTTAGCGAGTGAAGGGAACTGCTCCTTTATATTGGAAATGTCCTAAAAAGGCATAAAAATAACATATAGTAACTAGCTCAGCCCATTAGGACTATAGTTGGCAGCAGACCGGTTGCCAACCTTGTGGCACTAGCCTCAGTAAAAATTTTGAAAAATAAGGTTGTTTAGAAAACAAAAGCATTGCACCCATTTACACTATGCAGTTTCAAAACTCAACAAAACAATCTAAATATGAAACTGATTTTAAAGGCAAAGTATGCTCAATTACATAAAGTTTACCACCATTTTTCAATCTGTAAGACTTATGTTAACAGCCGGTGATATTTTCAAAGTGAAGGTTTAGAACTGTGTTCAAATTTTTTGAAATAACTAAACCAATGCATTCTGTGTTAGTTGGAAAAGTTCACAGCTCATGTGTTTCCTAATAACTTTTCTTTTTAGCATTTTTCTGTTCTATTGAAGTGCTTACGTTTCAAAAATTATCCTTCCTGTTTGGAATGTAAATTATAAATGCATTAATTACATAAATTTAGTGCATAATTTTAAGCAATTCTAAGGATACAAGTTTAAAAAGATTTTTCAGGAGAGCCTGCATAATTATGCCTCCAGGCCCCCCTAGAATTTGTGCTCACATAGCCAGGCAGTAATTCAAAATACTGCCTCAGTATTTTCTCCCGGCTTTAGGCCTGGGCAGTGTTTCTGAAAACAGACCAAGGAATGATTGTTGTTATCTGTAAAAATACTCCAGTTGGGGGTCACTACAAAATTTGTAAATAAATGAAACAATTGAAACTGTTCATACAACAATCATTGAAACCATTTAGTGCAATAATGGACAAAGTCACTGAAACAACTTTGGGTAAAAATCAGCATTTACATGATTGTCATTGTAACATCTGATGTAGTAACTTGATTTAAATAATGTGCTGTACCTTTCTTGGGTCATCTCCTAATGAGCGTAAATAATATTTCTCTTCCTAAAGAAAAACAATACAGCAATGTTAGTTTTTATCAACAAATACATAAGTTTAGTGCCGGGAAAGGGAATAAGAAAAAATCTGAGCTCCAGATTGGACTCAAACCCACAACCTTCCCTATACTATTTGGTATAAATCTTAAACACTGGGTTTCAGGTAACTTGAGAGACTGAGCAGGGTCTTTGTAGGAGACTCATAGCTTGTATCAATAAATCACTGTTCTTTTAGTTTTAACAACAAACAAGTTTTTCAAACAGTGCTACTTTGCTGTTAGGACAAGAATTTGAAAAATGATTGAAACAAAGTTAAATGCATTTGAGTGGCTTGGAAATTTAAGAGAAACAAAATGTGAGTCTTCTCACAAGTTTCTCTTTGCTAAAAACCCACACTTGAATAAAGAAATAAATAAGGCCTTTTAACGGTTGCCTAGAACTCCAAACAATCCAGTCATTTGCTCTCTTACCAGTATGATGAAGTGTGATACTTTAGTGGTTTTTATGCTTGACTAGCTAGAAATCCAGGATATGTTGGGCAGGAAAAATCACCAATAGACCCTTTTTCAATTCCAAGTACCACTGATAAAAATAGACTGTCAGCGCATATACTCAGGGTAAGCCTCAAGCTGATGTAAGATATTCACAAATTCCAGCATGGAGGAACTGAATTTTAAAATAAAACAATACACTGAGTTGTGAATAACACTTTTTCTTGCTGGAATTTGTGAATATTTTAGTTCAGTTCGAGGCTTTCCCTGAGAATGTGCGCTGACAGTCAATTTTTATCAGTGGTACCTGGAACTGGAAAAGAGTCAATAGGCCACTCTGCTATTATGCAGATTTTTACTCGTTCTAGCCATTTGTGGAGGTAAAAAGTCCTAAAATTGTTGAATTAATTAATGAGACCAAATGTGGCCGGCCAACACTAGTTTGTCCTACAAAGGCCTGCATTATCAAAATGGTGTGTTCCTTTTAATCAAGTTTGCAAAAAGGGAAAGTTGTAAAACAAAAGTCAGTACGAGAAACCATTCCATTTTTATAACCAAGATATTTTGGCTGTCATCCAACAGCCATCTTCAGAAAATGCTAGCTGAAATACAATCAAAAATTATGTGAAATAAATCTAGCTTTAGTCAATAGTGTCAAGGGAACTGATTGACCATGCTCATTTAATAATTGCTTTTGTTCAAGATTTGATTTGCATGCTTCTAACAGTTTTTTTTAGAGTTGTTAAGCATTCACCCAGCATGACAAATTCCTCAATATTCACTGGTATGTGATGCATAAAAAATGCCAAATACATTAAAATATCAATGATAATACAAAGTTGAAAGGTAATTTAAAAAACAAACGTTTTCAACTTATAAGTCATCTTACCTGAAGATGACTTTATAAGTCGAAAATGTTTGTTTTTTAAACTACCTTTCAACTTTGTATTATCATTGATATTTTCTTTGGTATGTATAATTATCCAGTTTCGACTGCATGCTTAGTGATGATGACTCATCTCCTGTGTTATGATCCTTAACTTGTTCATTTAATCATCTTGCAGTTTCACCAGAGTATAAAACTCTCCACAACCTTCATGTCAGCATGTAACTTTGTAGTTTATGTTTTAAAATCATAATACACAACCTTTGACGTTAATGAACTACTATACATTTAAATATTTAAACCATATATGGCCTATTACGATGTAGTAAAAAATCAACTGCTGTATAACCTATTCCAGCTATTAAAGCAGTCAAACGTAACTAGTATGTAGAACTTTACAGTACCTGCGATAAAAACCACCCAGATTCCAGTTGGGTGTTTTTAGATGCTTGCATTACAAATTTTCCAAATGGAAGAGTCCTGTTATCAGTTTAAAAAAAATTAATGAAGAAATCAGTTTTTGAATGTTTGAACATTCTTCTAGTAACCAAAACACAAAATTCACAAAAAATTTTTTTAATACTGACCTCAACTGATTGACAAAAAATCAAGTCAGTTTATATCAACTAACCTAACAATATGAGTAAATAAAATAATATCCATTATTACTACAAAGCAACCCTGATATAACAAGTCCTGATAATTATAACAAAGTCTCCATCATCTTGAAGTATTTTTTTTATTGGCCTAGAAAAATAACAGTAATTTGTATCATAAAAACCCTGATGTAACAAACTCTGTTATGACAAAAAACCCTGGTATAACCAGCCAAATTTTTAGTTGCAATGGCCAATTCTACCCCGATATAAAAATGTTTATAAAACAAAAACAAGTATTTTGACATACTGCACCAGAAATTCCAGTCTTGAGACCATCTTGATTTTACTGAACATTTCAAATTATTAATTGTTTTACATTTTTTTATCAACTTAAGCCCGCCACACACTACACGATTTTTCAACTTTAAGCTCCCGATTTTTTGTCTGCGACAAAAAATTGGCTGTGTTTGGCAGTTACAGACAAGAATCGGACACGATTTTTTGTCTTGAAGGAAAATCTGACAAGCTAGATCTAGACGGAGAAAAATCGGGAGCTATTAAAAGACAAAAAATCGGCTAGTGTGTAGTGGCCTTAACAGACCTTTCCCCTTATTATTATTTACATCATTCATCCCAAATCATGCAATGCATTTTGGTACTTGTAGAGCTCTGTGCTCAGCATGGGTTTTACAGGCAAGACTATGGATGAACTTGTCTGAAGCTTCTGGGCCTTTTGAGGTGTTCTTCACGATTTTGTTGAGACTTCAAGTAAAATGAGAAGCAATAAAAAGAATACTGTATGACTGCTGTAGAAAACTTAAGCAATGTTCACAGGTTTAAAAACAAGTACCAGAGTGCACTGCTCAACTTTTGGTAAATGGTGTAACAGGAAAACAGTTGTGGTAGATACCCACAGACAAGATTTTTGCAAAAACAAATATAAATTGGCTCTAAATAGCCACATTTTTGGCAAAGTATTAAATGTCAATGGTAACCTGCTATAAAAACTGCAAGCTAAATCTAAACCATGCTACAAACAAGGCCTGCAAGAGAGGGGGGCAGGGACCACCCCCCTCCCTCCCCTTTCCGGTCCCTCGTAGTTTTGAGTGTATTCAAACTGTCGGCAAATTTAGTCTATATAATTATAATTAATAATAATTAAGGCCCCTCAGAATGCAGGAACGGCACTCGACCCCAACAATATCATTTACAAGTCACTACTCGTGGACCCTTCATAGAAGTAAACGTCTGTCGTTTTGCTCGCCTCCCTTCATCTCTACCGGCCTTGGTACAACAACACTTGATCTGACCACGTGAAATCAGTAATTGAGCAATATTATTGATTTAGCTGCTTCAATGCATGTGCCTTCAAATTAAATTAACAAACAAAGCTAAAAAAGCTAAGTCAAACAGAAAGGGATGGATCATAATTCGATTGTTATACGCGCTCATGAGTTCAAAGAAGCTGGCATATGAAATACCTGTATACAAAGTTCTTGTTTAGAAAATCCATTTGCGCTGTTGCACAAACATGAACCTTGACGGGCGCCTCGCCAACTTGCGACGCTAAATACTCCGGACTCCATTTATCGACCGCTTCACCAATCTCGATTCCCTTCAATACAGCTGGGTGGCGATTCTTATGAATAGTCAAGTTGAAGCTTTCTTCAGTTACATTCTCGTAAATAGGAACTGATTTGCGACTATTTAGCGCACACGACGTCTGTCCATCCGCCATGTTGGAGAGGTTCGAGCACAGGTAGCCCACACTCCCGTCACGATACTTGAACGCTAACCTGATTTTAATATTAATATGTGGGAAATTTGAATTTTGTTTATAGTTATTGCTCCAAAATGTAATAGAACCATCCATTTTACATTCTGTTAATTATCAATCATTACTGCTTATATTTCTAATGCTTTTCGGAGGAATTGAACTTGAACCCTTACTGAAGCAAAGTTTTCTTTTTCACGCTGCGCCTCATAAGGTGCTTCAATTTTTCCAAAAAGTAACATAAGTACAAGCAGCTATAAATACTAAACAAAAGAATGTAGAATGGACGATTCTATTACATTTTGGAGCAATAAAATGTGAGTTTTTAGTACATTTTCACATGTAGGTATCGCAAAGAGAGCGTGGGCTACCTGTGGTGCAAAGAGACTGGGGAGAGCAAAGAAATACTCATCGCGTGAGTCGCGCGTAGACTGGGAGCAGTTAGGGGTAGGTACTTCATATATGGTATATGATTATGTACCTATATACAAACCCCGTTACGTAATGTTAAACCCCGTGAAGCCTCGTTATCCCTCATTAAGCCACATTAAACCCCATAAGGCCTCGTTGAGGCCCGTTGAACCACGTTAAACCCGGTCAAACCACGTTGAACCCCATTAGGCCTTGTTAAGGCCCTTTGAACCAAGTTGAACCACGATAAACCCCGTCGAACCATGTTCAACCGCATTAGGTCTCGTTTAGGTCCGCTGAACCACGTTAAACCCCGTCAATCTACGTTGAATCTCATTAGGCAATTCAGGAAACAAATTGAATTTACTTTCCAAAAATGAGATTAGACGCCAATCAACACTATAACTTCCTGAGAGAAAACGTTGAAATTAGAAATTATATTTTTTTGGTTAAACATGGCTTGAAAATGACAGTTGTCATGGCAACACAAATCAACTTAATTAGGTTTGAGACCAACCATCTTCTTCCCTGATAAATTTTTGTTCACCCATCCTTTCGATGATTTTATGGGGTTCAACGTGGCTTAATGGGGTTCAACGTAGCTTAATGGGGTTCAACGTGGCTTAATGGGGTTCAACGTGGCTTAATGGGGTTCAACGTGGCTTAATGGGGTTCAACGTGGCTTTAATGGGGTTCAACGTAGCTTAATGGGGTTCAACGTGGCTTAATGGGGTTCAACGTGGCTTAATGGGGTTCAACGTGGCTTAATGGGGTTCAAC
>JAOBAT010067539.1:0-12292 GCA_026413305.1 Hydrozoanthus tunicans
CAACGTGGGGATTTTTGACTGGAGTCAAAAGCATTAAATGCCCCACCACTTGGGGCCGCATTTTCTGTCAAAATGGATCAAAACGCATCAAATTCCCCAGGGTCTGGGGACTCAAATAAAACAAAATGGAAAATTGCAAAGATTCTAGCAAGACAGATAACCAAATTTTAAACAAGCTCTATTGGCTCTTGTTCTTGCATTATTTCTGTAGATAAGATGGAAAGAAGCACATCTTTATAATATGTACGTAATTCAGAAAATCCATTCATTTTCCAAACAAAGAGCAAATATACAGCGTGATATCAAAGATCAAAGTTCTTTATGCTATGAGAGGAAACAAGATTTTTAATGCAACCATTTTATTATTGAATATAACTACATAAACTACTAAACTAATCTGTAAGTAGATTACACCCCCAAGGGCAATATTTTTGGTCAATAGATGTCAACAGTCTGTGTTGGCCTGGGGGGGAGGGTGGAGGTTTCAATTGACTGGTTCATAAAGACCTTCGTCACCATACAGGTTCCCATACCTCTTTGGTAGAGCGTCTGACTAGTATACGGATGGTCTTGGGTTCGATTCCCATCAAGAACTCGGTTTTTTCCGAGTTATCTCTCCGTATGATTTCGTACCTAATCTGACGTTTATGACTTAATTACATACTTATTAGATAAAAATCGTTTGACTAATATTAAAGTCAGTAAGGATCCAATGACTAAATTCTTATTAATACAATATACAGCGAAATTGGTTTTGCTAACAGAACAAACATCAACACTTTCAACCAACCTGATGGACGTTCATAAGGCTTGAATTATTATCAGAATATCAAACCAAAAATCTTAAGTGGTGCTTGCACAATCCATATTTAGGATTTTGGTGCACAAAAGAATTTATGAACAAAACGTCAATTTACTACTTTTTTTGGTCCGAGTTTCTTCTAACAACAATTGCCGTATTTTCTCGTTTTACGCTTTTTTAAATAGCCCCTTCCCCTAAGATAAAAGAACATCCAACTTTTATTCAAGTAAATATTATAACTGTCTTGAACAACCACGCTAAAGAAGATGAAATTCCTTACAAATGATTTCCCCTCTGATGCCAAGGCAAAGCTTGAAAGCTCCTCCATTCCATTCCTCAAGTCCACTTTTCCTTTCCAGCAGGTGCCTTGATAGTTATCTAGCTGTGTAATTAAAGAGGAAAGTCTTTGAAGGTTTGCTGTAGTTCTACGTCTAGTAACAATACCAAACAAAGCAAGTACTCTTCCTGTCAGTTCCCGAAACTAGATTTTTTCCTACTTGTTAATAACAATTGATAGCAAAGGTCCTGTTCGTATCCTAGAAAACAGTAATTTAAAAGTAAAAATAACCCCGCTAATAAGATTTCAGTAGTGAAAAACATGGCGATGTGAACATTAGCCCGCAACAATAGGAGGATTTTTAAAAACATAGCTTACTAACCTGAATGTACAAGGTGACCTTCTTTGTGACGTCAACAGAGAACAAAGGGTACTGGCATCCTCCCTTTAACTCCGTATACGGAATACCCTGTAATTAAGAAAATAGTTCTAATGGGTGAAACTCGATTACAAGGCAAATACTGTACCGACTAAACTGCAAGAACCCACGATCCTCTGATTAAACGTCAGATGCTTTATCTTCTGAGCCACAAGAACCCATAATCCTTTGATTACAAGTCAGATGCTCCACTTACTAAGCTACAAGAGTCCATCCAAGTGTTTCTACTTCCTGAGCTACAAGAACTGATGACCCTATGATTGCAGAGCAGATGCTCTCTCTACTGCTACGGCTACAAAACCCTTTTAACGGCCGAACAACAAAAGAAACAAAACCTCCAAGGGCTTGTAACTTACGTCTACCATGTAGTGCAAACTGTATGGAAGGTAGTTGTGAAGTATGACGGGTGGGTAGCAGTTGAAGATAAACGATGGAGAATCTTTAATCATGCCTAGTGTCATTGTAAACTTGGCCTTCACACAGTCAACCTGCATCAACACAGATCATCAACGTATTAGCTTAAATTATATTTTATATCAAAGTAGTGAAAACGTTCTCTGGTTAAAAATCTCATTAAAACACAAGCTTTCGGTTTAAATTATATTACAAGATTTCCTCTAAAAGTTTTAATCTACCATGTGGAACTGAAAATTACAGTAGGTATTGCGAACAGAGGTGAAATCCAAGCAAACCGTTCCGTTCTTGTGGTTAGCAAATGTAATAGTTTCAAAACATTAACAAATAAATTATCTGATCCAGGAGGGAACTGAAGGCGCGACCTCTAGCACAGATCTACCATTGCTCTTCAACTATGCTACCAAAATTTATCAAAAGATAACTTCTCCTCGCACACCACATACAAGATACGACACTTGGTAATGACAAAACAAGAACTGATCAAACAAGGCGATTTAATGAAAAAATTAAAATTCTCCTTTACTTATTAAATGAATAGTATAGGCTCCAACTGGGAGACCTTAGAACTTTTACTGTGACTAAAAGGGTCAAGGCTTGCTATGTAGTACTGGTAAGCAGAAAATCAGCCAATGTAATAGTTCCAAATACTGTACAAATATTCCAATATATTAACAATAAAACTACAAATCTACAATAGTTGTAACGTTGCGACTGAAACCTATGGTGTTCATCAGATAAATTCAATTCGGGTTCAACTGTACTTATATTTACCTTTTATTATTTCTAATAGGTGAAACTAGACTTTAGTGACACTGCTCTTTTATAAGCTCGATAAGTTACCTCGATGAAGAAAGGCGCCACAGCACTTGTGGGCGGGGAGCAAGTGAACACCTGGTGGCCCACACTTGAGAGAGCCGTCCACATGAGCGGGTTTGTCGTCTCACCATAACTAAACGACATAAACAAAACAGTGCTGTATCGTTCTGAAGCCTGTTTACACACTGAAATTAGCTCTCAGCTTTTGATTATCTAATCTTACGCTCTCTAGATTATCAGGATGCAACCAATTTTTCAAAACTTGAACAAAAAGAATTACTGGTTACGAGTAAAAGAAGGTTAGCTGATCATTAATAACATTATCAAAGTCCTTTCACTTCTACGCTAAACAAACTAAGCTAAAGCTGAATCCTTTCTCGAGCCAAGTGGCCAATTAGGCCGGTGCTTATTTCTAGTTTCCGTTATGTTCAGCGGCTGAAAGTTTTCAACTCCCCCTGGACAAGACACTAATCTATCGTAGAAAGGTTCTTAGAAGAAGCTGGTACTTAATTACACAGTTGAGTCGACTGGAACAAAGTCGGATAATGTCTCTTGCTCAAGGACACGAGCCGAAAACCCCGCTGCCGATTTTTTTCCACCAATCAATCTATCCTACACAGAATAACCCATTTTGCCGAATTCCACGGGTCCGGCACAATAGGCTCAAGCAAGCGACACGAACTTAGGGTACTGTTTTAATACGCAAATCCCACAAGGTAGGTTGTAAAAGTAGGCTGTTTACGGACTCTTAACACTATCTAACCTTCTTCCGCAAGTTCGTGGTGTAGTCAAATTCCGCAGGTACGTCGGACGATTCCGCACGATAGAATAATAAGAGCGGGACATTACACACCCGATTTCAATTACTAACTTACCCAAAACCCGCAGGCTTAAGGTATAATCCCGCACGGTAGGCTAACACGAGCGGAACATTGTATACTGACTTCTCCTCGATCACCGTCACCGTCGAATAACTTGTCTCCTTTTTCACGCACAATTCCAACGGAATTGGAAAGTGGTTGTGAATCTGTAGAGATAAAGTAGAGAAGCTGTAGGCCTACCGTAAACGCTCAACTGGGGACTTATTTATTTAAAGACCTACAGGGCGGGGAGCTTTATTAGAGAGGAAGGGGGGGGGGGACTTAACTAAAAAATGTCAAAAACCAAAGACAAAAACACGGTGTGAAGTCAGGGTACTAAACAGATTTAATAGAAACTATGTACACAGTTGTAGTCTTTTCTCTTCTTTTCTACTCTTCCTTGTTCTTGTATTGATCTCCACCTTCGCCCAACTCAAGACACTTTCAAGGTAATGGAAACCAGTAACTCTGTGTTCCCTCTGGCGTCATATCCAGCACTTTTTAAAAACTAAAACAGATAAAACCGCTAAAAAACTGTATTCTTGAGACAATATGCCTTGTGTTTAGCCCCATCACATTTTTAACTATATCGGGATGGGGGATTTATTAGAGAGAAGGGACTTAGACAGGGGGCTTACTGGAGAGGGGAGCGTTTTTGCTATTTTGTTTTCCCTGATGTTTGAGGCATCAGTGAGGAAACTTCTGAGGTCCTACACACACTAAGCGTCCGTACAAGAGGCCCATAAAACAGGATAGTTTACAATGCTTGCCATTTAAGGTGAGCAATCGCTCTCGCTCACCATCGCTCACGAAAGATTGATAGTCTTTTTGCTTTACGCAACTTATGTTTGCCAATTGTGCTCTCTTTTTCTTTTTTTTTTAATTTTATTTCAGTGTGTAATCTTAAATTTCGATTTTTTTTTTGTGTTTTCTAAACGACAAATACAAATCTATTGTAATCTAAAATCATCTGTGTAAATTAGTTCCGACTAATAACATTTTTATTTTCTTTATGCAATTCAACTTCCAAGCATTTTTAGCTTTAAATTTATTTTTGGAAGTTGGTACTCTAAATACTGTAATTTCTATAAAATAAAATAATAAGTATGAATGAGGTTACAATAAAATTATCGTTGTTGTCGATGTTGTTGTTATGTTGTTTAGAGATACTTGCCTGTAAAGGTGAACGAACTGTCACAATCTTTTGTCCATCTCCGGATTCTACTTGGACCACTATCGCCATTGAAACACCTTTGAAAAGCTACGAGGAAGAAAATATACGAAATCTTTGTAGATCTTGAGATCGATCCTTAACAAGTAACAAAACGCATTGTTAAAGTTTCTTTCATCAGCGCTAGGAGTCACGATCTATACCGCCATACCTTGCGTGTTGCATATTTTTAAAACATTTTTCAAACTGACAGTAAATATGTCAAACAAAAAGTTGCTAACCAGCAGCTTTTAACATCTTTGTCAATATCAGTTGAACGTGCAACAAGTCAACAGGTTAAAACTATTTATTTGTTTATCATTTATTTCTCAGTGTTGCGTCTACTTAGCCCGATTTACTGGTTTTTTGTTCACTTCATTTTAAAACTGTAAACCTTTCACTTAATAAACCTGTAATATAAGTTGCAATATGCAATATATTATTGCAGTGCAGATTTCATTGTTCAACAGTTCCTAAAAGCTTTTAGTTTTAAAAAAAACAAACTTAAGAACTACAAAACAAAAATTAATAATTTGTTAAAGTGCATATGAAGAGAACATGTTTGTTGTTTCAGTGGATAGACCTTGCTAAATGAGGAATAGCGGTGAAAAAATTTTGCTAAAATCTTTTATGGGTCTTGACTTATTTAAATACTTACAAGTTTCAACTGATGACGTCACGAGTGGTTCCGACAAACTTGCATTTTCAAAAATTTGCTGCCAATCCATAACCTTTGATTGTATTTAGATCAAAGTTGGGCTACTGATGTATCTCGATGTAAATAGATCATCAGTCCAAGTTCGGCTCAAAATGGCAGCAGATTTATAAAACTTCAAAATTGTCGGAACCACTCGTGACGTCATCAATTGAAAACTTTAAATATAAATGTCTCATTTAGCAAGGTCTGTCCACTGAAGTAATAGAATTTTGCACTTCATTGCACTTAAATATTCACGTGCGGAGTTACTTTATGTGAACTTTTTAAACAATATGTATATTTCAAGTGTTAAAACTCAAATTTAACGTGATTATTTTAGCTAGAAATAATTCGTGTCCCAGCTCCTTGCAAGTGACCAAAGCTGCAGATTTACCACAGGTGCAACTGGTTTATGATGAAGTTGCAAGTGATGCAGTTAAGTCAAAAGTATATATGCATAAACCGTGCAATGTATCCAAGATAGACATCTCATGCCAAGATGCAAGTGAGTAAGAGTGCAAAGAATGCAAGTGATCGAAGGTGCAACTACGAATAATGCAGAGGCAACGATGCACGTGTTTACAAAAGTAAGACTAAAAGAAATCGATGTAACAGCGGCACCGATACTCCCATTCACGTGAAGTTAAGTTTAAAAGTGCAGGAATCAAGGATGCAATAAAGCAAAAAACTCAAGATAGGAAATGATGATGCATGTACAAATCAAACCGTCCGCAGACGCTCCATGCATGACGTCATCTTGTTACCTGTGATGTCACATTCTGAATGTCAAAACAATGCTGTGATCAGTTATGGTATAAACGCAAAGTGACAAGTTGCCAAAATAATGTTTTAGTGTTATAAATATGTAATGTGATGACTTTCCCATCATGCATGTCTCAAATGTATAGTTACGCTTGAACAGTTTTAAACAAAATATCAAAACCAAAACTAATTATATAGCATTTTTTAAATGATTTATGATTGTTTAAGTGGTAGTTTACAAGAATGGTGATCATCAATGCTCTGCTCCGGTGAGATTTAGGTAGAGTTTATTTAAAAAAATTAACATCATTTTACTCTAGAAGTTAATTAATTCTTAGCTTCTTTAAAGTTTAGTTAAACAAGTTGTTATTTGGTGAGCATTGTCTTGTAAGAAAATAAAATAAACAATTCTCATTGTAATACTCATTCACTCAATGAAGAAATTTTCGCTTTGTGTGGGACTCATTGGACACCTTTCGATTAGTCAACGAGTACGAGTTTTTACAATTCGCCTTACTGCACGTGCGAAGAAATCAGCCAGCTAGTTGTAATGCCAAAATCTCGCAACCCATGCGCCGAGTTCTTGACAAAAATCTTGCTGTAAACCAGACGACGACGACAACGAGATTGTAAAAACATAAGATGGCGTGATTTCCTCGTATGCGGAGTATGACAATGGGAAAAACTCGCACTCGTCAAGTTTTAAGGTTTCTTTTACCAACAAAGCTTTTAAAAAACATCCTTTCAATAGGAAAGCTTCAGTCATTATTGTTAATGAGTCGACTGTTGTCTGATTTGTGGTTTGGGGCCAAATTTTCTTTGGCTCAGGTGACGATGGTGTTTAGATTTTTAAACACTGTGTCAGCTACAATCTGCCTATGAAGACTACCCAACGCTTTTAGCATCTAAATCAAACTACTTTTATCCAAGGCGTAGCCAGGATTTCTCAAAGGGGGGTCACACCGCGTCCGAGTGAGGTTGCCCACCAGAATGTCATTGCGTTTTCGCCACTTGTTGCAAGTTGTTTGGTTAAAAAAAGCTTACAAAAGGAGATTCACGGGCACCATCTCTGGATACGCCTTCAAAAATATAAACCCCTCCAGTTTAACTTCCAGCGTTTCTATGGCTGGTTTCAAATCTTCGTTGTCGTTCCGAGGATTAAACATTTGTACGGCTATTCTTATACAACACCCTCAGCATGCTGAGATAGTTGGTATAGTTTCTTCACATTCTGACAGGGACTAAGCTAAGGGACTAAGCTTTTCAGCTCGTGGTCTAGTTATATATTGGCAATACCAACGTAGTTACATCTATAACAATCTCTTTACTGACTAATTATAGCTCGAAAGAAACTATGTTTCAAGCACAGCACAAAACAGGACAACACTAGGAAGCAATTTGAGAAATGAAAAAACAAGAAACAAAAATAAGCGGAGAGCAAGTAAACGACGTTACTTAAATAATTAGAACTTAGGGGGGGAGGGTCACTGGGCAAGCAGAACACCTTAATCGCCGGGTTAAACACTCACGTTTTTGGGCATTACTGTAAAGAAAGCAACTTTAGCTTGTTTAATGGATACAGTCTTGAGCTCATGGAAGCCATCAACCTGAAATTGAAAATTTTATCACAAACTCTTGCAAAAACGTATCAACCTGAGCTCGGGAAACACCACTAGGGAATTTATAAACAATGAGGTCAGTTACGAAAGCAACTTTAGCAGAAACTTCTCGTGACAACAGGAAAATTTTATTTCTGCGTTCTTTCTTTTTGTATTTTCATTTTACCATTTTTCCACGTTATGTGTTGTAATGGCTTCTAATGATTACAGATGGAGATCCAAACCAAAGCTTATCACGGAAAATACCTGAATGTAGTAGTGTTCAGGAAAAGCAATAGGTTCTAAACATTTTTAAGAAACCACAGCTGAAAAATAACCAGGGTTAAATGCGAAAACCGTAAAACTGATAGTGAACTCTCACACACTACGACTGTAACTCAATTTTAAAGCCAAATAGTTTACCAACAGCAAATTAGCTACTCTACGGAGCCACAGTACACACGGACTGGTTAGAAAACCACTGTTGAATGTCACTGTTCGCTTTTTTCAAAATACAAAAGGTTTTGAAATGAAAATCAACAAGTAGCCAGTTTAAACATTCTCACTAACACCTGAAACAAAGAAAGTGCACGCTCACGGTTCGTTCAATCTACAACAAAGCATCTTTGCACGTTCTTGTGTTTCCCTATTGAAGTTTGTCGGCTTTCCTAACCATTCCGTATATATTAACTTTGATAGAAACGCACTATTGCTATTACTAGCTTACCGACACGGTATGACTGCTGTCGCGATATATACCTCTTATTAGCCTCGTTTGGTCGGTCCGTACGGCAAGTTATTTACTGAGGTTTTCCTTCCTGTTACGGCCCAGGCGCGAAGTGCACGGCCGACAAAAACAAGGAAGGCGGAAACGAGGATCCATACCTTTCTGCATGGACCGAGCTAACGAGGCTAATAAGATTTATTGTACATGTATGGCTTTGTTGATTATTCCGGATTTGTAGAACAACTTTCATCAAAATGACCTTGAGAATTCCCAAATGTTGCAGTGTAAGCCCTTTTATGCTACATATGATATACAAGGAATAAAAATATTGCCACTTTTTTTAATTCTGAACAATTTATTCACAACGTGAAAAGAGCGATCCAAGCATGCTCAACTTGATTTGACGTCAACATCAGAACTCGCAAGGGATCCTGGTCAAAGGCACAAGTCTACCCAGGATTCCTGCGCGCCTAGACAGCAACAGCAAATATAACACATGTCATAGTAAATGTTAGCGAAAAACTATGAGTCAAATATTTATAAAGCTGCATGCACTTCAAACTTCTCGTTGCAACTACAAACCTACCTCCAGACCAATACTTGGACCCAAGCCTTCTTTCTTTACGTATCGACTTAGCCTTCTGTCGAAAGTCTTTTCAAATCTCAGTGGAAGAGCGTGGCCTGGAGCAATTAAGGCTCTCTTTTCCCTTGGATCGGCACCAACAGGAACCTCAGAAAGAAAGAAAAGACAACACGATGTAACTATTATCATAGATTATTATAACAATTATAGAATGATACGTATGTTGGAATCGACATTGATTATCAATGGCTAGGATAACAACGATGATAATAACAAATATAATTAAACAAATTATTGTCTCTAGAGAAAAAATGCTACAACGATTATGTTTGGATTTTAGGTCTTCTATAGCTAACGAATAAATACCATCCTTTATTTTACTGCGGTCACATTAGCCGGACAACGTCCAACTTGCCTTGAAGATGTAACGTTAACCCACATAGGAAAAGAGAAAAAATCTCTGAACTCGATGGAATACGAATCTACAACAGATCTACTCTATCGACTTGAGCTACAGAGTCGTCTTATGCAGCAGGGAGTTTGGTCGTATTGATTGTATATTCCACTGAGGTCAGAGATGTTTTATCTTTCTTGTATGTTGGTTTATAGGGATCTTTGTTAATGCTTTAGATCGATTAAAAACTTGGATAGTTCCCCATTTCCAGTGGCGAGGCCTCACTCGAACCTATATGTCATATTTTATACATTTGCCACTCAGGGACAACACTGTTCACCTTGGAGACTTTCAGGTATTCAAAGGAGATCAAATTTGCCCTTTTTATGTTGACAGCAAAGTGCCGAGTACTTTCGCTTATCTGGATTCCAAATACACCATAACAAAGGCGT
This sequence comes from Hydrozoanthus tunicans, assembly GCA_026413305.1. Lineage (NCBI taxonomy): Eukaryota > Metazoa > Cnidaria > Anthozoa > Zoantharia > Hydrozoanthidae > Hydrozoanthus > Hydrozoanthus tunicans. The sequence goes on from JAOBAT010067539.1 coordinate 10,035, forward strand.
AGGGTCAGGTTTACAAAGAGGAGAAGTATTCCAACTCTTTGGAAAAAACAGACAAAACAGCAATGCCTAAAAAGACATTCTCTATTGAACACTACTTACCTCGAAATCGTTACCAGCTCTTACTGTTACCCCAATGCCAAGCTGAAAAAAGGATAAAACAGAAGTTTGATTGTCAATTCAGATCTAGTAGTCACTTTTTTTATTTAGTAGAAGGAGTTGTCTGTGCTGATTACTAGATAAACTAATTAAACGCTTATCATCGTTGCTTTCAAGGACAGCCCCCTAAGGATTGTAGTTACAGATTTGCTTAACTAAAAAAAGGCGACACCAGCTAAAGGTAAACAGTTCCAATGCATTGTGGGTAGTTATAAATTTTGACTCACCTCATTACGCACTTCGTAGGGGGCCACTCCATCAACAAGGTCTTTACTGCCAGGCTGCAGTGATACCGCTTCACCAAACGCCTTAGCAACAAAAGATTTTAAAATTTCTTTACAAATCGTGGAATTAGCATTATTCAAAACATAGGAAATTAAGAAAATAAAAGCTGCCGTTGGAAGCAAAGTTCATTGCATTTACCAACTTTTGCAAGGTAATTTTAGCGATTATCATTGGAAGAAAAATAATGGTGATAATATTGATTATGACAGAAATGACTGATGTGGACTTTAATGATGGTTACAATAATGGAAATGGTTATAGTGATTATCAAGGTAAAAATCACAATATCAGTTTTCAGAATGGAGATGATTGCTATTGTTAATCACCACGAAGATGGTGAAAATAATTGATAAGGACGTTAATGGTGATTACAATGATGAGAACGGTAATGATAATTTAAAATAGGTAGTAATGATGGTAACGACAATGATTAATGACGGTCACGATGACGTAACTGGTGATGACAGCAATGAGAACATGACAGTGAAGATTACTATGGTAATTATGAGGAAGGTGATGACAAGAATGATTACTGAATATCATGATGATGTTACTGATAATGATAGCAATGAGAACATGATAGGGAAGATTACTATGGTAATTATGAGGAAGGTGATGACAAGAATGATTACTGAATACCGTGATGATGTTACTGATAATGATAGCAATGAGAACATGATAGTGAAGATTTCTCTATGTTGGTGGTGATGACGATAATGATTAGTGAGAACCGTGATGATGACAGCAATGAGAACATGATAGTGAAGATTACTATGATAATTATGAGGAAGGTGATGACAAGAATGATTACTGAATATCGTGATGTTACTGCTAATGATAGCAATGAGAGCATGATAGTGAAGATTACTCTATTAACTATGTGGGTGGTGATGTGGGTGGCGAGAATGATTAATGAGAATCGTGATGATGATAGCAATGAGAACATGATGGTGAAGATTACTAAGGTAACTATGCAGAAGATGATGAGCAGGCTGAATAACGAGGATTGCCATAACGTTACTGACCATGAACTGGTTCTGACCACTGCAAACGGAAACTTCACAAACAAAGCTGGCTAATCACAGATGACTCGCTAACTTCCTGCACTTCGACCAAGTGATACTACCGGTTCTGATCCAAAAGCAGGACCAGTCTGACCTGACCTGGCCTAGCTGGTCAAATAAACTTTAAAACAAAGACTTACAGCCCCTAGTTTCTTAAACACATCCAGACTGGTCTTTGTGACGGTTAACTCGAGAATATCATGAGACTCCACCGCCAAAGACATGGCTGGCTCTGCATTCACATCAATGCCGCCTCCATTAGTCTCTTCTCCGTTTTCTTCACCATTTCCTGTACCCATTGCAAACTGTTGAAAGAGGAGACAGAAAATATGAAGAAAACCAAAATATTTTCTTTTTCCACCCTAGAGGCAGAGTTTGGGTGGGGTTGGATTTTACATCAAGGGTAGGAACGGGTTGGTTGTTTCCAAAAAAACTGGTTAATTAAAAAATTTGCTCCTTGAATGCAAGCTCCCACGGTTTTGACTTTCTCTTTTCTTTATCCAAGAAAATTTCATTACTCAAAAATTTGCTATCTTGATGGCAAGCTCCCACGGTTTTGACTTTCTCTTTTCTTTATCCAAGAAAATTTCATTACTCAAAAATTGCTACCTTCACAGCAAGCTCCCACGGTTTTGACTTTCTCTTTTCTTTATCCAAGAAAATTTCATTACTCAAAAATTGCTACCTTCACAGCAAGCTCCCACGGTTTTGACTTTCTCTTTTCTTTATCCAAGAAAATTTCATTACTCAAAA
>JAOBAT010067539.1:12569-22924 GCA_026413305.1 Hydrozoanthus tunicans
GTTTGCTACCTTGATAGCAAGCTCCCATGGTTTTGACTTTCTCTTTTCTTTATCCAAGAAAATTTCATTACTCAAAAATTGCTACTTTCACAGCAAGCTCCCACGGTTTTGACTTTCTCTTTTCTTTATCCAAGAAAATTGCATTACTCAAAAGTTTGCTACCTTGATAGCAAGCTCCCATGGTTTTGACTTTCTCTTTTCTTTATCCAAGAAAATTTCATTACTCAAAAGTTAGCTACCTTGACAGCAAGCTCCCACGGTTTCGCTCCTCTCTTTTTCTCATCTTCAGTCGTCTCAATAAGGGGTTCCCACTCTGACAAGTTCTCGTTGAAATAGTTTGCTGCAACACTCACTGTTGTATTGGCCTCAAGCTGCAATACAGTTAAACAGTTTAAAACTTTGTTCATAATTTACCACTTTAAGTTTCAACCAAATGTTCACATTAAAAATTTTTTACCTAGATGCAAGGTGTAGGAAACAACCCATGAGGAGCTAATGAGTAACTACATCTTACCTTAGCTATACCATAAAAAAATGAAAAATATTGGAACACCTGAAATTCTGTCTTCTCATTCCGTTTCTAGATATTAAAACGTTCGTAATGAAGATACTTTTATTTTCTTCGAGTGTGAATATATAAAACTGAAAACGAAAGCTTACAATCGCTGCGGGCTCTTTTTGAATGGTGGGTTACGTAGGGCAAAACACAAGCATTACCTTGGACGACCAATTCTTGACTTCTGCTTGCATTTGACCATCCATGGTCAACATCGGTATAACCTGACCTCCAAAGGTTCCTTCCAGCTTAAACTCGAACCCTTCCATCTGCAGCATCATCTATAAAAACGTTTTAAAAACCAATATGTCTTCAGATCGAACTACTCCATTGTGCTGACTTTCTTCTTAATGTATTTCCCGAGAACGAACCGGAAGTTGATTCATCATGAAGGGTTTGGGAATAGTGTTTAACTGGAATTGAGGATTACCATAGGTAATGGCACAAGTATTTCATCTAAATTAATTTATGTGATTTTATGGAAATATTGGAAACGAAAGTTTACCAGCTCCAGAAGTAATTTTGCCCTCTACGTTATAGTATTTGGACGAGGACGTGGGATGTAAACACAAACAACAAGATCCCTGGGGGAGGTGAATGATGCTGGTTAAAAAATCGGTACTTGGAACCGACCTCGTGGACGATTTTGGTTTTTGTATTCATACTAAAATATTAGGAAAAAATGAGGTGTGCCAACTTAGGACTGTTTTAAACATCGAACTTCACATGTGCCGAATCTAATGGAAATGAGCTAGAATAGAATTTCCTCATTAGCGTTAGATTCGGCACATGTGAAATTCGACGTTTAAAACAGACCTTACAAACTGAAAGGGATGTTATTTTTTGACAGTTTCTGGTAGTTGAAACGTGCGACTGCTTGTTACTCAAGCGCATTTCCACGTTTTTGTTCCCAATTCAGAAGAATAGATTGTCTGCCTTCAATTTAGTCTGGACGAAGCAAATTTGCCCTTATGTTTTTACAGCTAATTTCTATTACTGCTATAAGTTCGTCTTTAGACCGTAACGAATTAACAAAAGCATTTTGGTTACCGACTGAAAATGGTAAATAACTGACACTTCGATATGGAAAAGATGACTGGTGGATATTCGCAAAGCAATCAAATTTGCTTAATTATATTAAAGGGGGACTGAACCCTAAAATCAACTAAACTCAAACAAAATCTTTAACTTAGTGTGAAAACGATATTTAAAAAAACTCCTCGTATCGCGCTGACTTTCCGTAAAATTCGAGTTTAAAACACGTTACTCAAAAATAGGGGTTAAGCGGAGAGAGAGTGAGGCTATGACATCAGATATGTGTAAGAGTGGCTCGGACTGAAAAAAATTATCATTGGAGTGAAATATCGCACACTACGTACGTTGTAACTTTCACTCTTGACTGTGTAAGCGTGCTCATAACAACAAAAACAGTTCAAGTGCTCTCTCGCTCCCCATAGCCCACGTCAAACGTTTACCGCTGACAAGTCGACAAGCGCCCACGCTCAATGACCCCCAACGACCCAAAACACGCACATACAAACTAGAATTTCTAGGAAAATCAGCGCAACACAAGAAAAAAAACCTTCAGATATGTTCTCAACACCTTAAAGGATTTCATTTAAGAAATGTTGATTTTAGAGTTCAGTTCCCCTTTAACACAAGCTTTAGCAGAAATAAGTCAAACTAACCTGTTCATCCCGCTCTGCGGCCTCGTCGACCGGTTCCTTCTTTTTAGCTTGTCCTACTTGTACTAGAATTAGACAGTAGAGAAAGGCAAATTCATTTGAGACGCAATCACACATTGGGAGACAGAACGCATGGCTGCTGCAGACACGTTGATCGTTTGCTTTAGCGACACTCTACTACTCTAATAGGGCTCAACAAAATGTCTCAATCAGATTGGCTGCCGAGCTCCCTATTTAAGAGAAAACAGCTGCAGCAGATATACAAATATACAATTTAATAGAAATCTGCTAATTTTCTTAGGACTAGCTCCTGTACACACCGCATAATTTGGAATAACACGCGTAATTTCAAATGGTCTGCTAAAATTGCTAACGAAAACCATTGCAATATTCAAAGGAAAATTGATTTAATGCTCCATTCTTATTTTCGATAGATGATGAACAGAGAAAGGCCTTTCAAAACGGAAGCTTTTTGTAAACTCTACCTGATTCCATTCAGTTTCTTTCTCGTTTAATTCACAAGTATGTTTTTTTTCTATGTCAAACAGACCGGAGTTTTGAGGTAATCTGCAGGGCTTGCAGTCAAAACAATAAGCTAGGTAAAGATTTTGCCGACTGTCAACTAAAATAGTGAATCGATCTTGTTCAAGTTTTATGTTTTCAAATCTTTACAAAGACTTCATGGCATGCAATCTTTTACAAGATAGCATGCATTATTTCCATAGCTCTTCCGATAAAATAATTAATTTAAATCCTACCGTTTAAGTTGGAATAATATAACTCCTCCCTTACATTTACAACATTAATCTCCTAACCACTCAGTGTATATCAAATATGGTTTTCATTTTACGCTTTTTTAATTTAAGATAAACATTAACATGCATTCATTTGAGATAATTCCTTATAAAAATGATTCACTTGTCTGCGAAAAAATGGAGCGAGGCGGATATGCACGCTATCAGTGATCACGTTCTTTTCTTCTGCGTAACCAAAACTACCTTTTTGAAATGCGTGGACTTTAGTTGTTATTAAATTATATTCACAACACATTTTAGTATTAAACATGCATTTCAAGTTAAAGAATTAAAGGTTTTAGGGACCTATATGCCATAGAAACCCTAATGTCTCATACCTCTGGAAACTTTGATTAATTGTTGTTATTTTTAATTAGTTTTCTTTCTAACGAGATGTTTTAAAGAATTAAGTAAGAATCCGAGTAAGAACTAGGCAGGTAAACGGCAGTGGAATGCAGAAAGGTGCTAATTGCCATATTATTAAAACGTTGATCTGATTTGGCTAAAGTTCAAAAAAGGTCAATATCTTTATAAGTTAGGTAAGAATTTGCTTCCAGTTTTGAAACATTTCTGTTTTTAAATTTAAAAAATGTTCTATGTGGAGAACGCTGAAAATAAAAAATTTTCTTTGCTTTTGTTTTGGAGTTCTATAATTAGCTTTAAAATAGAGTTTTACTGCGTTTTTTTTGGAACTATGTTGAACACAGGTTGGCGTATTCTCAGTATGAAAATCTAAACATTCTGGTGTGGAAAAATTGAACAGCCGCAGAACAGTAAAAGGCTGCCTAGTCTTACACAAACCGTTACTCAATAATCTTACCATTAGTTCGAAGTAAGTTTGTTATCCGGATTAGCCTTTTCATCCGTCTCCATCGACCTACTAGCGTTTGGCAGTTTAGGCTTCGGTTAGTGTTAAAGGCTAATTTTAGGGTTTATTGTAGTGCATGTACACTTCATGCTTACCAATTTAGGTTACCAGTTTATCATGGTTATTGATGTTTAATTTGTTGATGATAAGTTGTGATGATGACTAGTTTTAACTTTATGGTTTACTGATACAAACATACGGTTATGGTTGTTTAAAGTTGACCAATTTAGGTTAGGCAATTATCATGATTGATAGGCCTTATGCATGTTTACGTCAAACACCGCCAAGCCTCGCTTTCGAATAACGAAAGTGTGAATATTTCATAAATCAAACCCCAAAGCGCCCACAAACGAAAATAATTCCTTCGTGAACACGGTTTGCACATGCAAAATGCTCACACCTATTTCTTGAATACGAGGCTTGGTGTGAAAATTGACTAGTTTGACATCAACATGCATAAGGCCTAGTGACCTTATTCAAAAATGGCGGTGATGTTTAAACTCTTTTGCCTGCATTCAAGTAAGCCTTACTATTCTTTTGAAAGTTTCAACTAGTAGGGTTTATTTGAAAGGAGACAAAAAAACATAACCGCCAACAGTTATTAACAAGGTCTAAGGTGGTTGGCGTTGACGAAGTTAAGATTCATGATAAGTGAACTAGTTGATAACAAATGATTTTTGATAATAAGTTATAATGATGCTAAACTTTATGGTTTACTGATAATATACAGTTATAGCTGTTTCAAACTGAGCAATTTAGGTTACGCATTAACCAATGGTTAGGGATAGTTGATCTGAAGATTGGTGATAAAAAATCAAGGTTGATTGACAAATGATGGTTGATGATTACAAGTTGTAATGATGCCTAGTTTTATGGTTCATTTTATTATACACTTAAGTAAGGCTGTTTCAAGTTATTCCATTTAGATTACGTGTTAATCATACCAAGATTGTTATATATACTTATAGTACGGTTTATATAGTTTCACAGGTGTGACTGTTCTATATAGTAAGTTGTGACGATTGATGTTGCGTTAACTCTTCTTTATGCTTCTGTTTAAGTTCTTTCTAAAAAAGCGTGGTTTAATAAATATTAGCGCTAGAAAAATTCAACTTTAACTAATAACGGCTTTTTGTATAGCAAATGTTACTAGCATCAATTCTGATCAAGTCTAATCTCCCTGTACAAAACACGGGACAAGGTTAACTTGTAACCGTTTAAAAAACATGTTACTGCTTTAATTCCGAGACTCTCTTTTTCATTATTTTAATGTTACTGTTCTTATTAATTGCCTTTATTGTTATCATTATATGATTTATCATTGTTGTTATCATCAACATCATCACCACTGCCACTATTATCATCATCACTGCCATTATTATTATTATCATCATCATCATCTTCATCATCATCATCATCATCAGATGCGTTTATGTACGCAACCAGACTTACCTACATCTGCCCTTAAGGGCAAGACTCGTAAATCATCAATAGTATTCACTTCTTTATCACCATCGTCAAACTCCACGTGATAGCGAGGTATTTTGGGATCCGAGTCATCAACCTTCTTCACGACTCCTGAAAAGTAGTTGTGACGCTTTTTGAACCTTGCTATTACTCGAGTGCCGACCTGAACATCCGATGGCTTCGACAGGACGTCGGGTATAACGGTGACCATGATGTCTTTCATGTCATAAAGATACTTATCGCCGTCATAAAAATCAACATGAAGTTTGGAGCCCTTGTACGACACAAACCCTTTGAAGTATCTTATACCGCTCCATAACGCCAACACTACTGTGCCAACTTCGATAACACCTTCTGGAACTGAAGAAAAAATTCAAAAGAACGTATATTGTCAGCCCAAGGGATCGGTGCTAAAGTTGTTAAAGAAGCTTTTCTAAATTCATATATTAATATCCATCAAAACTAGTTAAGAGAGAAAGGTTACAGCTCATAGCTTTACATCTAACTGGTCCGATGAAATACAACGATACAAAACACTTGAAACCAATCATACTGGTGGAGTAAGAATGAAATTTGATTTAAATTAAAATAGGTATGTGTTCGTTCGCCATTTGATTAGTCAAATCATAAATATAAAAAATAAGATACAGCTCTTAATGTCCAACAATCTGTAAATCAAACCTTCAGCTTTGTGATATCTGACTGGTCGTATGTCATCCGCCACATGCCAACATTGGTCACCATCTTCAAAAAGAACGTGGTAGCGTGTCACGCCCTGTTCCTGTTCCACCTGTGTCACTTTACCAGGATGCCACCATTGGCTTTTAGGCCATGAACCAATCACTCGCGTTCCTGGCTGAACAGTATAAGGATCCGGGTTTCTATCTAAAACAAGGGCCGGCGAATCGTTGACATCAAAAGTGAGAGTCTCCCCTTTGTACAGCCGTACGGTGTGTCGGCTCCTTTGAGTGCTGGAAACATAACCGCCCGAGTACTTTCCATTCTTACAACGTGCGAAGACGATACTCGAAGGAATGATTGCTCCAGCTGAAGAACGATAAAACGAAGTGTTTTATGAATTCCTATTAAGTAGAACTCTATCATATCCGGAAACAAAACCACTTTTATCAAAGACAATTTTCGTTATTCTCCTTTAGAGAATTTTGCGACGTTATCTGCAATCGGATTTTGTGAAGTGTGGAAATTTTTTTTTGGGGACTTTTCAAGAACAAGCAAGACCCTTTAACTATCTTGTTTCAGTCGATTCATTTGTGTAAATGACTACAATCTTGTACTCTGATATATCCTCCGAATTTTTAAATCCGGCTCGCTGTCATTGAGTAGGATTTTGGAAGCAGATCCTTCAAAATACCAGAATCTTTGGTGTTATATTCAGTTTCGTTAGTTACAATGCAAGTTTTGAAGAAGTTCTTGATCGCGAACCCGATGAACCAAGAAGATATTTTCAAATACGTGAAATTCGTTGCGCAACAAACATTCAATCAATAACAAAGAACAACTTAGAAAAACCAGCTTGGCATTGTTTGAAAAAAAGTAAAGTAATCCCAGTGTTGTGGTCTACCCGTGGTGTGAGGGCATTTCCAACTTAAATACTGAAGCGAGCTGTTTGCAGGAAATTTTCTAAGCCCTGGGCCCCGTTCCTCAAAACCCGATTAGTGTGAACCAGAGTTAATTTTCTAATCCATCTTCCTGTTTCCTACCTTCTGGAGTTTGCTTTGGACTAAAAGATTTTGAGTTGATCTTTTTGTTTATTTGTAAATCTATATGGTCCTCTGAAGAAATTATTGTTTCAATTCTGTCTTAATCCACGGTTATGGAATTGGAGTTTTGAGGAACTGGGCCCTGCTTTACAGCTGTCCCTATACTTATTTGCAATAAGCAGTTGATCAGCACAAATGCAAAGGCCTTCTAGAAATGCTAAATACCATCATTGTCATCAATTTAGACTATAATAAAGTGACATATCAAGCCGGACACGCAACAAATATTTGAAGACAAAAAAACAGGAAAAGGGTCTCGTGGAACTAACGGGAATCCAATAATACAAAGAGCGAGTCCAACTACTTCGGGCTTGCCTTTGTCAATGGATTAGATCAATTAAAGGGTTAATTAGGAATTAAGCAACACTTTGGAAGAAACTAGTTTTAAAAATAAAGCAAAAAAGAAATAATAGTTATAATAGTAAACCCAAAATAGCACTGATAATACGGGCCTGCGCAAAAGCCAAAAATTCGAGATAGTGGTTTTTTCTGTGACAAAAACTCGGCTGACGGCGTTTCCTGTGAGCACTTTGTTTTTTCTCAATTCAACCTCTCTAGTCTATATCATTGAACTTGGTTTGAAGTGCTATCCTACAATGTGTGTGGTATGTGAAACAAAAAAAAATCAAACCAGCCTAGAAATGTAGCGTGAAATTAGAGCGAAACTAAAGCCAATTCAGCTTTTTCATTAAGTTCCAGTCAAGTCTTGAAAATCTTAACTCTAATTAAAGAGCAAATTTGAGTTGCATAGCATTTTGCAGGTTTGTTATAATTATAGTCTATGTAATAGCATTTCCGAATTGCCAGCGTTGAGTCTTATGGGGGTTTTAAATGTTGCACGCGCAAAAACACTCAATCGGCTAGATTTTGCTAAACGATTAAAGGAGCCCTTTTCCTGTTAACGCTCTAGATTTAGATACACTTAGTAACTAATGAAGTCTTAAATCATACTTCTTGGTTTGTTTGTGGGAAGAAGCCGTATTGTGTTGATACTATTTGACTGTCTTTTGCCATCAGGCATTTCCACCGTGTACTGTGGCTGTCCTTTCTCGTCTTGTCCTATTTCTACCACTTTGCTTGGGTGGTAAAAATATATTTTCTGGTCCTTCGCTATAACTTTTGTGCCAACCTAAAAAAACAAAAAAATGACAAACATTAAATGTTAGGTTAGTCTCCTTTATAGTATCTTGCAAGACCTACTTTTTTTAACGTTGAAACACTTTCTAAACCAAATCCTTTAAGTCTGCCAAGATTAGCAATAAATTATTGGTAATGCAAACAAGCTCTACAGTGGAATCCCGGTTTAGCGATATGCCAAGGGGGCGTCAAAATGATATCGTTAAACAGGGATATCGTTATACCGAAACTCCCGGTATAACGATATTGGGAGAAAATTGCTAAAAATATCGTTATACCGAAAAAAAAGATGACGTACAAGTTTTGCTCTTTGTTCTCTGATAAATTTGTAATTAATACTCTGTAATGTCAAATGGTTCACAAAATAAATAATGATCTAAAGCGGTTTAAAACACATCAATCAGCATTCATGGCTGCTGGAGCGTAAGCAAGAACAATGGGAGCGTAAGCAAGAACAATGATTGCTGACAGAACCATTGATGTTTATTAATTAAAATTTGTTTTGTTATAAAATCAGCATTTCCTGTGCTCTGTAATGTTGATTTTATCGTTATACCGGGAAAGATTTTGCTCTCGAGGAAGAAATCCCCATCGTTAAACTGGGAATATCGTTAAATTGGGGTTCTGCCCCATAAATTTTACTATGACTTTTGCCGGGGAAACAAATGTTTATCGTTATACCGGGATTATCGTTAAACAGAAGATCGATAAACGGGGATTCTACTGTAATAACTTACCCAACATTCTTCAAGAGTCGCTTAAAGGCGCACATTTTAAGGCTTATTCAAAAACTAAAATTAAATGTTCAGTATGGACAATATCTGGTGTAAATTCTGCGTCACAACTGCTTTCAGCTGTTGCGAGACAATTGGAAGCCAGAAACAGCCATCAAAATAAATTGAACAAAAGACTTGTTTAGTTCCTGATAAGTTTTCGCTCTGTTTAGCAGATGGCTCCATTTTGATTTTGCATTTAAAAATACTATTTTGGCCTCATTTTTGCGAACTCGATGAGTATTTCGTCTGTCATGATGAAAGGTAAGGACAACGCTTTACAACATCTTAGAATATATTTTTGAAATCTTTTACAAACTTTCAATCTTAGACTAGAAATTACACGCATTTGATTACACTTCGTGTTTTAAATTTGTCAAGGAGTGCGTTCTCGTACCTTCAGTTCGGAAGGTTCGGGAACGCGGTCAAAAAGTACAGCGGCTATGTCATTCAAGTCATGCGAAGTTTTATCACCATCATCGAACTGCAAATGGATGCGACTATCAATCTTGGAGACAAACCCTTCATAGTACTTGAAGTTCTTAGGCCATCTACCAATGATTCTTGATCCTGGAATGAACTGGTCCTTGGGGACTAAAAGCACCAAGAAAATTAGAATTTCCTTTTCTATCTTGTTCCCGCAAGGTATAAAAAACTCAAAGTTACCAAAAGCTTCAAGAAAATTCTGGCTTGGTGATAACTTAACCATTTCGGTTAACTTAACCATTTCGGTTCCAATTAGTTTAACATGATTTCATTTCTCCTTACATAACAAACACAAAATGAAACATTTGGCAATGAAAAATTGAGTGACCGTTCAAAATTCAAGGTTTTAGTAAAATCTTGGGAAAAAAATTACAATTATTCCAAGAGCATGCCGTGGACATGAGATGGTAAACAGCCGACGAGGCTCGTAGCTATAAATCATCTCATATCCAACAAGCACGAATGGAATAAATGTTTTAGCAAAATTTCTCGAGTTTTTCCAAATCTATCAATACTTGATAACTTACCTTATTATAGGAGATTAACAATGCACTTTATTAACGCGATTTTGGACAAATCGCGTCCAAAATTGTGTTAATTAAATGTATCTTAATAAATAGATTGATGTAAATTTCATGCATGTTTTTTACCAACATTGTCAGTTTAAACATCTTTTTTTCATTATAGAAAAATCAAAATCTCACGACTCCTCTATAGGCTCCTCAGAGTCGCTATCGGACAAGATATCTTCGCTTGGCAATTAAAACAATCCAGAATACAAGGCAGAGTTTCCCCACTAGATCCATTT
>JAOBAT010067550.1:0-22923 GCA_026413305.1 Hydrozoanthus tunicans
CCCCCCCCCCCCCCCCCCCCCCCCCCCCCCCCCCCCCCCCCCCCCCCCCCCCCCCCCCCCCCCCCCCCCCCCCCTGACTCAAAGTTTGTTGATGACAAACTCCAGAGTAATCTTGCTTATAACTACTCACAAGTTCATCAACAGTTTGGTGATTTTAAATATTCTTGCCTATTTCTTTGTTGTACAGGTTGTTGTACTAAAGGGTGGAAAATATGAGGTCACTGCCCTTGCTCTCAGTCCAGATGATAAAAACTTAGCTGTTGGGTAAGATTGTGAAACTATAAAAATAATTATATTTACAAGTTGTATTTGTATCAAGGTAATAAATTCTTGCAAGAAAATAATAATTTAATTTATTAGCCCAGCTTTTTTAAAACAGCTACAAACTATTAATTTACTTTTTGTTTATTTTCATGTTAGATATGTTGATGGCACCATCAAACTCTGGAGCCTTGCGACTGGAACCAGTCAAGTCACATTTAGGTAAGAAATATAAGTGTCTTACAGTACCAGTTTCTAGGTTTTGGGTATTCCCTTGAACTCCTATACTCATTCATACCATAGAATTCCAAATTAAAGAAACATCAGATTTTTGCCATCCTGTTAAATATGTAAAGTAATTGTTGATTCATTAATAACAATAACTTCCTCTTATAAGAAAGCTCATAAGGGTAAGAATTTAACTATATAGTTAGGTGAAGAGTTTGGCCTAAGGCAACAACACATTTGTTATGCTACTTTCAACATGTTTTGCTATAATTATTTTATTTATACAAACTTATTATGTGTTTAAGCAATAAAACACATTTTCTGTGCAATGTAATTTTTTACTGCACGATGGGGGGTGGGTGGGCAGGGGTAGTGGGATGTTGGGAGAACTAATAAAAACTTGAAAGTCGAGATCCGTCCTCTGTCAGGGATTTGGTTGAGCTAGCTCTGACTTGTTGACTGAAGCAAACCACATCTTTTTGTTTTTGGTTGAATCCCAGTTTAATACTTTTAAAGTAGGCTCATTTTTATTTGGTATCAGGCTTGAATTAGAATTAAATTTGTATATTGTCACTGGCTAACATTTTTTTCTACAAAAAAAAACTGGTTATTTGCAAGCAATAAAAATGGCTGCAGATTTTGATTCAGTGTTGTGTGAGACTTCCAAAAGCGTTCAGCGTGCTCTCTTACAGAGGCTCTTTGTGCTCTCAACCAATCAGCACATGAGATTCTCTAGGGTTATTATATAAAATTAGTTATAAAGTAACTATGTACATAATAAGAAACTTTCAATTATTGCTAACTTTGTACACTGTTTTGTTATTTGCAGTGGACACAAGTCAGCAGTGACAGTTCTGAACTATGACAGTACAGGATCTACTCTTGTTTCTGGTTCAAGAGTGAGTTGATTGGATAGCTAGCTCGCTCCATTTTTCTTATTTAAATTACAAAATAAATTTAAAAATATTCGAACCTTAAACTTTCTAGCATTTAAGTAATAGCACAAGTAAGAACAAGCAAACCTTCCATTGTTCTGCCATGTTTTGCTTTCCCCACACCAGAGCATTTAAGTTTTCACACTGAGAATGCATCGACTAGTATCCAACACATTTTTAAAGAAAAAAGCATTAAAATTCTATTTTAAAGCAATCTTTCTTTTCTGCCATAATATTTAAGTCAATCATATAACTTAAAAACAAAAGGGAAGAAAACCTTTTTATTTTCAGTGTTCCCCACATAGAATTTTTGTTAAATTTAAAAACAGAAATGTTTCAATTAGAAAGGAACAAATGAGCAGACTGGAAAGAAATACATCAGCTTACTTATCAAGATACTCTCCATTTTTGTAGTTTAGCCAATCAGATGAACAGTTTAATGATACCCCAATTAGCACCTTTCTGCATGCCATTGCCATCACCTCTCTTGTTCTTACACGGACCATTGCTTAATTTCAGACCAAAACCTTTGCACCTTTTCACCCATGATTAATTTCAAACACTATTACTCAATGACACTTAACACCGAGTTAACTAAAAATTTTTCCTGAGTTGACTCTAACCATTGAGGAAGAGAAGAACTCAAGAAGTGGTACCTCTTGTGCCTTCACAAATTAATTGTTGGGAGCTATGAAACTATGAAATGTCAAAAATTAATACTGTATGAAACAGTTTGATTCAAAAGATGAAGCAACCTAAAAGAGATAATGGAAGATGAAAAACCAGATTTGTAGTTTGAAACTATATAAGAATACTTGTTCCTGACCACATCAGGCTTCCAAACTCGCAATGTTAAGTAATCAATTGAAATTAAAGTAAATTTGAAAACTTTCAATCTTTTTAATATACAGATATAAAACTTTTCAGGTGATTAAATTTTTGGACCTTTTTTTGTCTGAAAATTTAAATTTTTTTTGATTGAAAAGTATACTTAGATGTGAAAATTTTCTTTGATTATTCGAAATTTGAGTTCACAGATGACAACAGTTTTAATCCAAAATGTAACACAAATAAGCTTGATAGGGTTTGACTTTAGAAATATTGCACTCACTGGTAATTCTAAGTGTAAGGTACTGTTTTATTAAAATATAACAAAATGTGTTATGTCTCCATGCTAACTTCTGTCATTATGCTGATAAACTCTCCACTTTCCACATTTCATGGAACAAGTTTACAAGTTTGAGAGAAAACTGCTTTTCATCTTAAGTAATTCACCAGATCTTTGTTTGATCAGTTCTTGTTGATTCCTTATAAAGTCCAAATATGATATTTTGTATGTATTATGTAAAGAGATATTAGGATTAAATTATGTTACTAACTGACTGCGACTGGAGTGGAAGCTTTTTAAAAATAAAAAAACACTGAATAGTAGTGACAGCTTTTTAACAAAAAGAGTCTGGAATAGTTCAAATTTCCAAGCTGAGAGTTTTTCCCTTTGTGTCATCAGGATACAGATGTAATCATTTGGGATGTGGTTGGAGAAACAGGAAAGTACAGGTGTGTTCAGTTTGACTTTATAAAGTGCTATAAATTAAAGTAATTAATATCTTGTCTTTACAGAAAATGGCAGTACATCCGTCAATAAACAAGAATTACAGAAGATGATCCAGAAGTCATAAATTTTGATTAAGTAAACATCAGTTGCCTTACAATAGTTTAACTTGCGTTACAGTTTATTGCTCAAACATGCATGTCCTTTAATACCCTTAACCAAGAATTATTTGGTGTAATTACTTTTATTGACAGGTTGAGAGGACACAAAGGCGTGATAACCCAATGCCATTTTCTGAAGAACAGAAACATCCTGATCACCAGGTTTTTAAAATTGTTTCATTCTAATTCAAGCATAAAGTAGGAGGAGGATAAATAAGTTAATTTTAATACCCTGACTGAAGGTCCAGTACCTGGAATCGAACTTGGGCCTCCTGTACAAAAAGACTGGCGCCTTACCAACTGGGTTAACCAGGCAGCAGTGCTAAAGATAAAAAGCAAAGTTTTGCAAACCTGAGTACATGAAGGTGTGAGAGTAGTGGGGCTTAAGAGTCTACCAAGTGCATACTGTAGAATACACTGTATCTTGGGTTCAAAGATTTATCGCTCTCATATCAAACTGTTAAAAAAATAATAATAATTGGTAAAAGAAGCAAAAGACTGGGAAGTACTCCTGGGAACATAATAAAATCTTTAATTTACTCAAGTACTAGACTTACCGGTAACAGTTTAAACAGTAGCTGACTATGTTTCATTTTTTGCCACACGAGCTTCCTCGGGTCGAATGTGATCTGTCACGTATTCCTTGTGACAGATCTCAAGACCGGCAAGTGAGACAGTGTGGAATATGTGGCAGATCACAATCAATCTGAGGAAGCTCGTGTGACACAAGCAAAACATAGTCAGCTACTGTTTAAACTGTTAAGTGTAGTATTTGATTTTAAAGATTTTATTACATTTTTACATGGACTAGATGATTAATCAATTCATAATATATTACTCCTGGGAAGCATTCTGAATGTAGCTGAAAGATTAGGCAATAATTATTCAACTTGTCAGTGAATTCTGCACTAACAGTGTTTAATATTATTTTTAAGTTTGTGTGAATTAATTAAAGTGACCAGAGAATTTTTTTTAGTTAATGAGTTTTGTGTACGACATTAAGAATAATTAAACAGTTTAAGATAATTTTTATTGCTTCCTTTTTTATTTTTCAGTTCTAAAGACACATTTGTAAAGTTTTGGGATTTAGACACACAGCATTGTTTCTTGACTCTTGTTGGACACAGAAGTGAGGTACAATAATAGTACTTTTAATACCTTCAAACTACTATCAGAACCATTGAGGTGTTTACTTTTTATGCCACTAAGAAGTTTAAGAAATAAAACTTTCTTTCAGTCTAACTGCCATTTATTTCAGTGACATACATTTTAAATTAACCTTATGCATCGGCCAGGCTCTCTAATTTGGCTTAAAAGAGTGTTTAAGTTATTTCACGAAAGTGGAAAACTTAATGGTATCATAAGTACATGTATATTGTCAGATTTCACTAGATGTAGTAGCGGTCATGGCACCTGGTACCCTTTAACAAAAAAATTGATGGTTTCATTCTTTTAGAACATCAAGATGGCTGCTCCATCTTTTGCCTTTGGTGTCACTAGAGAGTGACTAAAACTCAAGAATTAATAGGGCACTGAATTTTGAAATGAAACTATAATGATTCCAATTTATTTTTAAAAAAAATCAAAACAAGACATAGTGGCATTGAAGGGTCATTGTCATTGCTATTATCATTAACATTGTCATTGTTAACATCAATATAACTCAAATTATTGACATCATTCTTATCATCATTGATATATTTGTCCTTGTTATCATAATTTTTTGTTTTTAACTTTTCATTGTTATCACTGACGTTGTTATTATCATCATTCTTGTTGTCATTGTTTTTCGATCATTGTCACTTTTATCATCAACAGTCATTGTCATTGTTATCATCAACATTATCGTTGTCATTATCATCACTAAAATAATAATGTCATAACCATAAGCAATGCAATTGCTGTTGTCAGAAACACTGCCACCATAACTGTTACATCATCAACATGGTCATCTTTATTGTAATCATCATCATCAGTATCACTACTTTCAAGGTTATCATCAACATGGCCATCAACATTACCATCATTGTTCTTGTGACTCAGGTTTGCAGCCTTTTATAATGCTAAAGTCATGATACATGTAAATTATTAGTAAACTGTTCTTTTACCATTGGTGTGTATTCTTTCTTGACATTTGGAAGGTGTGGAGTTTTGCTGTTACCCGAGATGGCACTCAGCTGGTGACAGGATGCGGAGACACAGAATTGAGGGTGTGGGAGATAAGCTACAGAGATGATGATGCAGATCAAAGTACAGAAACTGTTCAGTTACAGGCAAAAAGGAAAAAAGATGAAGCTGATGATAATGTTGAACCATCTGATGAAAAAAGTGTATGTTAACATTCATAGAGATTTCATGGGTTTTTCATGGAGGTTGCGAGTGTTTTTACTACCTCATGAAAAACCCATACTTTCTAAATGTTTATTGGTATGAAAAAACCTTGGAAATGCCATGAAAATAGCACTAAAATCTTTATGGTCAATGAATTTTTTACAAAATCACAGGGTATTCATGGGTCATGATTTTTTCCAACCATTGAAATAGGACCCCACGATTTTTGTTACTAAAATTCATGGGTTTTTCAGTACCATGAACACCCAATGAATCTTCATGGGAGTCTCATGGCTCTCTATCAACGTGAGAATGATTTCACAGGTGATAAATATGGAAATTTTACAGGGTTTTCTTGGGGTTTTTCATACAACCAAACCAATGAAAAATTTCACAGGATTTTCATGGTTTTTGGTTTCATAGTGGTTTTTAAATGTTGTTAAAGAATGGCACCTTTTTTGTCAGGAATATTATAGGTTTCAATATAAGGTAGATTACTGTACATACTCTGGAAAGTCTACCTTTACCTGTTACTGTTAAAGGACGTGATGTAGTATTACATGTAATAATACTACATCACATCCTTTAACTGTAACAAACATGGCGAAAAGCTGAAGAGGTCCAAAGGACGAAACTGGTATTTTTAAGCCAAACTCTGGTAATTTAAGTGTGTAAAAAGCTATAAAATGGAGTTACAGGGCAACAAACCTCCATCAAGAATGAATTTTAGTATTAAAGCTTTTCTGGCTCGAAGTAAAGATATTGCTAGAAATCAAAATTATTGGCCCAAAAACAAGTTATGCCTGAGTAAAACAGCTTTCACCTGAAAACTTACCTGGTTGCAGCAGTGGCTGAGGATTTAGTACAATTACAATCTTGAGATTTAAAAACCTGCTTGCTCTTTTTTCAGATTCAGCCCCTGAGCTGTGAAATAATTGGCTCAGTCATGAGGCAATATCGTGAAAGAGTTGTGACCTTAAAAGTGGACGATTCAGGACGTGTCATGGGTTGTCAGGTATTTCAAATATAATTGTGATTGTCTGTTTTGTTTTGCTTAATTTCATAAAATTTCAAAATAATTTATCCTTTATCAGATTTGACTTTCGCCACACCCATGCATTGGTACTCCAGTGGCCAGGCGGTTAGCATTTTGAACTCATAGATGTAATCCTAGGATCGCAAGTGAGCCCAGGACAGATAAATGTGTTGGGTCCTTGAGCAAGAAACTTTGCCTGACTTGTTCCAGTCTGAATGAGTAGCAGCTTCTACTGGGGGCTAACCTGCAATTGATAAGTGTCCTGTTCAGGGGGAGTCAAGACTCTCATTCGTTTAGCACGATGTAAACTGCAGGGTTCGTACGGGCCCTGGAAATCCAGGAAAACCCTGGAAACTTTTTGAAGCCCTGGATATCCCAGGAAACCCCTGGAAAAACCCTGGAAACTTTTGGAAGCCCTGGATATCCCAGGAAAGCCCTGGAAATTTTTCTTTAAGCCCTGGAAAGTCTCATAGAATCTTCTTGAAAAAACTAGATTTCCCAAATGATGCATTGTTTTTCGTTTCAAGTAACAACTAAAGACTTCAAACTTAATTTTTGCATGTCGTTGTTATACTAAGACCAATAAATACGAATTTTCGTGAAATTAATTACTAAAACGTTGTTTAAACAGGTGATTTTGAACGTTAATGTTTTCGTTCTGGGTTTAAAAGTCCTGAAAAAGCCCTGGAAAAAAATTGCAATGTAGCCCTGGAAAACCCTGGATTTTTAAAGTTCTGAAGGTGTACGAACTCTGAAACTGGAGTTAAGCATCAGCCCAATCAGCCACTTGTCTCAAAAGAGGATATAGAGCTTTACACCGACCAGAAACAGGGGTGCTAAACTGTTTGTTCAGTCTCCTGAGTAACTGAAAATGTTTTTTCTCTTTATCTTAGGGTAACAGCGCTTTTCTTGAACTGTTCACAATTTCAAGTGAAGAAGAAATAGAAAAAAGGATGAAGAAGAAACTGAAAAAGCAAAGGTACCCAATGTAAACCTGAAACAAGATAGTAATAAAAGGTTTGACCATTCCATCATGTGTACCGATAGTCAGATTTCATTGTTTACATAATAACAGCATAAACCAAACTTCCATATTCAAACAAAATAAGTGGAGAGTTCGACAGAGAGAAGCACAGTTAGTAATCAGTTAAAGCTATATAGCTTGATAGATTGGATTTACACTTTCGGAGAAATGAGCCTTTTAAATCTCCAAAATTTTCAGTAGTTGTGTGGAGTTGAGCCAATTTTTGCCACCCAGCCATACAGTTTTTGTAATTTAATAATTTTAGAAGCCTTGTTTCTCTCAAAGTATCATGTATATCGAGCTAAAACTTCAATGATTGTTCACTTTGCAATACTCTATCGAATTCTGGATTCGTTTTGTCGCGATGTTTAAGTTTGATTAATGATAGTGAGGCAAATATAAACACTGACACCATCCTGAAATCCGACTAAAGATTTAAGAACACTTTCCGTCTTTGTCCAAGATGTATCTAGTCATGTTGAACTTATATACATGTAAGAAGAACTTTTATATATACATAATATATTGTGTTAAAAAGTTCTAGTAAGTTTTTAGTAATGTAATTTAGTAGTTCCAGGTATAATTTTTTGTAAATTTACAAAATTGAGTCTTAATAGGCTGCATGCGATATAGTACGAATTGAAACCATCTATCTTATCTATTTTATAAGTGAAAAAAGTTGAACTATATGGGGAAGAGGGCTCAATACTTATTAAAAAGTAGAGTTTACATACGCAAAAAACGAAAGGTGATTGTCATTCCATCGCTACAAAGTTGCGACTGAAAAGCGTAGCACAAGCTACACGAAACAACGCCGCGACGGAGTGACAAGCTGCGTATCTTGTCTACTTTCTATTCTTAGCACTTTACACGTCTTTTTATTATGAAGATTTTTTCTGCTGGTTGTGGGTCATTTTGTTTAGGGAACATTCCTTAGTTATCAAACATGTTAATGTATGCATGCCATGATGGCCGCCTCGTTTCTCAGTTCAGCAAATATTTTGTATTTTTTAATCATATTTTTTAATTAAGAATATTACTTAGTTATTCAGTTTTAATACTGCAAATAAGTGTACTAATAAACAATTATTATTATTAATTTTGTGCTTACATTTAGAAAAAAACTGAAAGAAGGACAGCAGCTTGAGGAAGATGAACTTACCAAAAGAACAGTTTCGGACGAAATATTCAAGTTACACACAATAAGAGGGGCGTCAAAAATCAAGTAAGTTTTATTTCTTTATCCGCACTTCATTAAAAATTGAACTGTTTATAAAGACCTACTGAAGCGAATTCTTTAAACTACTGTAGTTTAAATTAAAATGATATCTAAAGTCAAAGTTTGACCCGTATAATTCCAGTTACTAGACTTTTGTTACCAGTTTTAACTTTTTAAATAAATTGAAAGAGTGATGAAGTACTTGTTAGTTGTTACTTGACATTTGGCCAAATACGGCTCATTTCAATTTTAGTCAGAGTTGCCTTCAGTTAATGAATGACAGGCCACAGCACCGGGATCACCCTACTCTTTTTTGACAAGTGTTGTGGTTTCTTTTAAGACACTAGAGGATGAGCATATGGTTTAAAATCCTTATCCGAGAACTTGCAATCTTCACTACTCATGGGTGGTCGGGAATCCAACAGGTTTTACAACCCAATTATAGATCCCCGAGGACCTACGATTTGACGTCTTTGTCCAGGGAGACGCGTTTGCAGATGTTAGAGCAAAGGCAGCACCTTCTCCTCAGTTGTTCTGGCACCGGGAATCGAACCCGGGCCTCCCGCACAACAGACTGGCGCCTTATCAACTACGCTAACCAGGCAACGGTTTGAAAATAAGGAAGAAACTTTTAACAAATTTCCCTAGTTTTCACATTGTTTGTCGGCTGATGGTTTTCCTTTTTTAATATCTCTAGGTCTTTTGATTTCATATACAGTCCGGACAGCAACATTGTTAAGGTAAGTTGTGTAGAGTATGTGAAGAACTTGAAGTTTTATCTTTGGTGATTTCGACAAAACCATTTTCAAATTCCTTATGAATTACACCTTAATCTTTGCGATTATTGATATATAAGCCACAGCACAGTGTTAGAAAATGGTTTTGAATTAAACTGAAATATTACAAGGATTTGTGTTTGGATTTGCTTACTAAAATATTCAGTACATTTCCAAAAATGTTTTTTGGAGTCGTTTTCCAATTATACTTATAACTGAAGATGATATGAAGTTTTTAACTCTCCCAACATTATCCCTTTTACCTCTTGATAACCATTTGGAGAATTTAGCACTTCATACAAAGTTAATTACCTAATTACGTGAAATTTTAGCGTCACGTTAATTTAGCGATTTTTCAAAAAACTCATATTTCTAGTCAGTTTATTTTCGCGATTTGGAGTCAAAAATCGGCTTCTTTTTCTTTCGATTCCCTTTATTGTCATTCTTAAGAGATTAGTTTTAACACATCTTGGATGGATTTTGTCAACAAAATAAAACAGTAACAACAGTTACGCATTGCTAGTAACAGGTACATGTTCCAAAATACAGCGCTCGTCAATGTTTTACATCATCTATCCTCTTGTCTCATAAGTCCATTAGTCTCCAGAACGTTTTTGTTGCCACACAATACCAAAACATTGACTTTTTAAACGCTTTTGTTACATTATACCCACTTTTTTTAAATTTTGAAGTATGAAGTCACTCAATTTTAGCGTCACGTTAAGTTAGCGGCACTTATTTTCAGCGTCACTATATTTTAGCGATTTTAAAAAAGTCGTTAAAATTCGCTAAATTAAAGTGACACTAAAATTTCATGTAATAAGGTACGTTGTTTTTGCATTAGGTCCTTCATTCGTGGAAACTTGTATTGAATTTCTGACGGTTCTTTATTTAATTCCCCTGAAGGTGTTGCTTTTGTTGGATAACAACAGTGTGGAAGTGCACACTGCCAGTATTGGCGGCTTAAATAAAGCAAACTCAGAGCGCCTCGTCTCTTTTACCCAGCCAGGACATCGAACGGACATAAGGTAACGAGGGACTTCATGTAGCCTCCTCCGCAATCATCTCCTTTGGCATTTCCGAAGGAAAACAAACGAGACATTCGCCGGCGAGCGGAGGAATGAGAGAGTCTGGGGAGAGAAAAAATTGACGGAGGGGGAAGGAGAAGGGGTGAAAAGAGAGAGAGAAAAAACACAGTCACCCACTCGCAACCTTTGGCCGCTCGTTTGTTTTGGTCCTTGAAGTGCCAAAGGAGATTACTGCAGAGGAGGCTAGGACTCCACGTAGTTCATGTAGCTCTCTGGCAGCAAAGAGATTATTCCACTCACTTACTTACTTACTTAGGCCTTTGAGCCCCGGTGGGGGATAGGCCATCTACTACTGCCTGCCATCGTCCCCTGTCCTGGGCGATCCGCTTGAGCTCCCTCCATGAGCAGCCAGTCTGCTTGGCGTCCGCCTCCAAGTCTCTACTCCAAGAGTTCTTTGGAATGAGAATACTCTCTGATTAGAAACTAGTAGTTATCTCAGATTAAAAAGTGCGTTCGACATAATGTGTTGAAAACTTGACACATTTCAAATTCTTTTTTTGATTTGCTTTGTGATCGAAATCGATCATTTGGCTCAATGGTCGCTAAGTGCAATGACTGGGTTGCTTTGGTTTGTGACCACAGTGGATAGTTTGGCTCAGTTTCCTCCGAAGAATAAGTGTCAGCTCATCTGGATTGTTTAACCAAGCGGTATTTTGTGCAGTCAAATTGATGAAGGAAACGGATTCGGTGGACATGGACAGTGCAAGACGTTCTCGCACGTCAAGTTTTCTGCAAGCTCCAGAAGTAGTACACACTTCTCTGATGAGGCTTTGAATAATTGTACCTATGAGCCTTTTAAAAACATCACACTAGTAAGTTCAAGAAACTTGCCGAACAAAAATCAGCTCTAAAAGAACAAAAATTAGCTCCACCGTACCGACTCCAAAAGTGCATCAAACTTCAGCACCACGAAGGTTGGGAATCTTGTTTGTCCAGTAAAAATCTCGTTTATCCAGTTTATTGGCAAAATTTATTATTTCTTAAAAATGGCGCAGATTTGGTACAAACCCCCAAAACTCGAGAATCTTCACGCATATAAACACCACAGGCAGCCCAAGATTAAGGTTGCGTTCTCCTAACGTCGAACGCGATAACTTTTTAAAAGTTGATGAGACGTCATTCAGGGAGTGTAAATTCATTTTATTATTTGGTTGATTTATCAAATCATGTTCATGTGCAAGAGGATTAGATACTGATTATGCATCACAATACACATCTCTTTAGTCAATTTTATTGCAAGAAGCAGAGTTTTAACGCACTGTGATGCACTTTCGCCATAGTGCACACGTTCACCCCACATTCGTTTGGCGTTCGTTTTTGGATAAAGTCTTAATCGCGACCCGAAAATGAAGAAACACCGTTGGATTATTATGCTCGGGAGCTATTCGCCCGAGCTAGTAACTAAATGTGGGAAATTCACCACGACAAAGCATCTTGATAACATGGTAGATCGTGGAAGGGATTCTTTAGTCTTTCAGATACTTCAAAGTGTCTAAGAGCTGTCAAATGTTGAATATATGTTCCATGATCATTCCTTGATGGTTTCATCATCATATCCATCAACATCATACTACCATCGTCTATATTGTTAACAAGCTAACGTCGTTAACATCATCTTCATCATCTCCATCAATAATCACTCCATCTATACCATCATCATCGCAGCCATTATCATACTACCATTGTCATCATCATTAACAACATGTCATAGTTATCATTATCAAGGTCTTTAAAAATGTCATACTACCATTGTTATGTCGTTATCAAAACCTGTCATTGTTATCAACATCTCTACCAACATTGTGCTACCATTGTCATTGTTGTTATTAACATCTGTTATTGTTATCATTATCATCATCATCAACTTCATCATTAGCATTATCATCATCATTATCATTATTATCATCATCATCGTCACACCTTTAAGTATTAAAGCAATTTTACCATCACCTCCGACGTTTTTGTTGTCATTGCTGTCGTTATTATGCTCACGGTGCAATGAGCATAGGACAAGGTTTTTATGGATTCATTTTATTTTCTTTCACAGGACTCTGTGTTTTAACTCTGATAGCTCCTGCATCCTATCCGGATCACACGAGAGTATAAAAGTTTGGAACAGGTACTTGGATTCGTTTTTTCCTGTTAATCTTGTCAAACCCGTTTACTCAGTGTATAGATTGGTTGTGGGCGTGCCTGGGAACAAAGGAAGAGACAACCAAAAGTTCCAAAGTCGTTATTAACAGAGAGTTTAAGATACGACGACGATAATGGCTTTCAAAAAGCACACCTGTTGACTGCCTTTGGCGTTCACTTATGGCGAGATTGTTTTTTTTTTTCTTTAGGCCGAGTTACGTTTTGTGAATAGAAAAAGAGATAGTGTTTCTAACAGATTAAGTTCCATGATTCCGATAAACACACACTGATTCTGAGGAACAGAAAGGGATTGCTCACATTCTATATCAAACTCAGTAACCAAGAGAAATGTTTAACTTGAGGGAAGAATTTTTCATCGAAATTATTGAAACAAATGGCCAGCAATTGCGATTCAAATCCTTGTAGTTATAGCAGCTGCCTTATAGAAGCATATCGATTGATACAGAAGTTACATTATCTGTTCTTTATTTTAAGATACCACAACTCAACTCTTGTATATTTCAAATTTATAATCTTAGGCACAATTTCCTTTGATCAACAAATTCTTCACTGAAGACATGTCAAGATTTTTACATCAAAACGAGGTTCAACTTTTGAAATCAAGTAAAAACTGCATTTTCATTAGGTTGAGAATTTAAGGATCACTGAAAGAAAGTCGGCAACTTTTGCTTCATAATAACGTTTTTTTGTCATTTCTAGATCGACCCAAAAATGCATTCGCACCATTGAAACTGAGTATTCTTTGTGTTCTTTTTTCGTCCCTGGGGACCGACATGCCATAGTTGGAACGAAGGTAAGTTCTTGAAATACTGGGTTCCTAAACAATTGTGTGATCGTTTTGTAAGAAAAACATGTTAGGAAGTCATTCTGGCATTCAAAAGTTTTTAAAATCAATTTCTTGAAATTTGAATTTTCTTACTATAAAACAAACGTTTCGACTGAAATCTTAAGTCTTCATCAGTAATGGTCACATCGCAGTGACTGTCACGTGACAAACGTCGAGGAACAGAGGTCCTATTACTACTCCTACTACAAGAACCGGCGCACCCCTCCCCCCTTTTTGTTCAGGGTTGGGTCCTCCACCCTTTCTTATATCGCTTCCTTTATCCCCCTCCTTCGCCAATCTCGTTTTCTATCAAGGATCTTGGCTGCCCTCGAATTCAACACGTGTCCCGTGGAAATTGAGTGTGTAGTGTTGCATAGCTGAAATATAGCTCTGAATAAATTTTAGCGGTCTTTTTCAAGTATCAATAGGTTTGGAAAACTCAAGAAATTTAATACAACTATTATTCAATTCACGCTTGTTGGATTGGTTTAAAGCCAACTCAGTTCTACGCGCCTCTTTGGCTATTTACCACCTCATATCCAACGCACACTCTTGGAACAAATGCTAAACATTATTTCCAACGTCCAGGGTGGCAGTCTTGGAATTTATGATATTGCGTCTGGCAGCCTTTTGGAGGCTGTCGATGCGCATACAGGACCAGTGTGGAGTATTTCGTTAGCCAAAGATAAGGTGAGTGAGAATATGAAATCTAAGCGTTTTGGGTGTTCGGCCGTCACTTAGAGAGATTATTGAGTTTCAAGTCAATCTTGTTGACACTCTTTTGTTTACGTTTCCATTTTCTTGATGAAAATAACGACTTTCTTTATTACAAACATGTTTCGGCAGTGCTTACTGCCATCGTCAGTGCAACTAACCTACAAATTCGTAAGTGAGTAGATATACGGTTCTAATTAACATAGAGAACAAAGTTAACAATAGTGTTATAAAGAGAGCTTCAGGTTTACATGCTTGACTTGGTTATTTAGACTAGGATTTACACACTTGATATGGACTTGATTTTACAGTTTTTTAAATAAGAGTCTAAATAAACCTAATTGGTTTTCGGGTCAGGTCCTTAGCTAGAAAATGTGTTGGTAGATTAAACAAACGAGATGCAAAAAACAAGAGCACAACGAGAACGAATAAAACATATCGTAAAAGCTCTTTAGAATAAACTTCCCCACCCTCCGTTAAGAGCTTCAAGTTATAACGCCAGAGGAACACAGAGAAAGTGGTTTCTATTAAATCTGTTTGGTATTTGGACTTCATGGTGTGTTTCTGTTTTGGCTATTGGCAATTTTCTAATAAGCCTCCCCCCACTCTAATAAGCTCCCTTTTCTGTCAAGATCCCCGTCCCCCGTCTAGAAGGTCAAGAAATAAATAAACCCCGGGTTGGGGGGGGGCTTATTAGATCGTTTACGGTAAGTTTGAAGCACACACAGAGGAAAGTAAGCAAGAGATCCATTCAAATGGTTTGAGCAGTAATGTTTGCTTTTTGATTGAATATATTTCTGTCTATTTAGATACCCGGTGTATTTTAAAACTACTGATAACATGAAAAAATTCATCTCTTCAGAAAGGGTTCGTCTCTGGCAGCGGGGATTGTGATGTGAAGTTCTGGGAGTTTGAACTAGTAACTGATGCAGATTCTCAAACAAGGTTAGCTCAGATGACTTGTCTTTTTTAATTTATGAAGATAGTAGGGTTTATAACCGACCCAATAACTTTCTCGCGATCTCATTGGGTGAGACGCATCACGTGTTACCAAATTGGAAGACGGGTATCAGGCGATTTATTCTTTCAATTTGGTGTACTTCTCATCGTTATTTTACAGAGATGTTAGTATTTATAACTGACCCAATTTCGTTCTCGCAAACTTACTGGGTACGGCGTATCACTTGGTACCAAATTGCAAGAGGGGTGTCAGACGATTTACCCGTTCAATTTGGTGTACTTCTCATCGTTGTTTTACAGAGATGTTAGTATTTATAATTGATCCATTATTGTTCTCGCGAACTTACTGGGTACGGCGTATCACGTGGTACCAAATTGGAAGAGGGGTATAAGGCACTATAGCCTTTCAATCTAGTGTACTTCTGAACTTGTTTTACAAAGGTAGTAGAGTTAAGTCACAATGTTGCACAGTGTCGTACCAACACAAGGGGTTAGGAGAATTAGATATATATATTCCAATTCGAGACGTTGTCAAGTGAATATGTACCGCTGTTTAAATGAAAAATGAAACAACGTTAAAACTCTTAGATAGTATAGATAAATTTTCATACTCTCATCCGTAAAACACCATTTTTGTTTGACCTGTTAGTGTTGTCAAAAAATCCATCATCGATGACATCATTCTCTTTATCATCGACGTCATCATCGACATCTTCGTTGACGTCATAATCCTCATTATCATCGTTTTTGTTGCTACCAACGTTTTTACCACAAACCTTTTATCATTGTTGTTTTTGTTCCTTTTAGTAAAAGGCTGAGCGTAGCACATGTTCAGACACTTAAAATGTCAGAAGAAGTCCTGTGTGTGAAATACAGGTAAGATGCTGTGACATGGTACAGCTACATATATAGTCCTCGGTTCCGCTCTTGCCGGCTTTAGAATAAATAGTTTGGGTGAACAAACGGTTCGTTATTTTCATAACAGGACAACCATTTATACAGGTTTTAGTTAGTTGTAAAATGTTGGGTTTGACTTGTATCTAAGAGTGCTTGATACACGGCTGACACAGAGCTTGATAAAATTATTGAGATGGAAAAGCTTTAAAACACAAGTTAGAATTTACTTACTGAGACGCTTGACGGGATACTCATAGTAAGATCAAATTCGTTTTAGTTTGTTTATAGGAGATGGTCGTCCGTGGGACTTGTAATTGGACGTGTAAAACTTGTTCTTGTGCCAGCATTTCATAACTAACTCGGCCCTTTTGTTGAGCAAAGAGTTTTTTTTAGCTTTTAAGAATGTGGAATAAGGTTTTGATATATCTCCCTAATCTTTTCTGTTACAATTCATCATCTATTGTCCGCTTGTAAGTCTCACTTTGAAAACAATCACGGCATCGTGGACGTTGGGTATCCAGAGCAAGTTTCAGATTCAGACTCCCGACTGTTAATATTATTTGTAATAATATTTGATAAACATTCTGCCGTCTGCGTGAGGTGATAAGAAAAGCTAATATGATTTATCTTCTTTGACTCGACTTGGACTTTTGTTGTTTCATTGTGTGTCCTCCTGAAGGCCAGAAATGTATTTTTTGAGCCAATCACTTGTCTAAGAAAAAGCAAGACGTTACATTTGCGCACGGTTGTATATGTGCTACCTTTTGGCGCGAAACATTCCCGCCCTTTTGGGGGGACGGTTGACTATTTGATTTCGTTATGTTGTTCCAAACGCATACTGTTGGCTGAACGTCGTGTCTTGTTTTTGTTTAACTTTGTGGCATACAATGGTAATACCTTAAGCATATATCTCTTTTTTTAATTTCTTCTACAGCCCAGACCAGAGGTTTCTTGCAGTTAGTTTGCTTGACTCTACCGTGAAGGTGTTCTTTGCCGATACTCTTAAGGTACAGGAACTATTTTATATCTCAAACAAACTGCTTAAATTAAAGTTTTGCGTGATACTTGTGTTTGGAATGAATGAATAACTGTTCAGTTAAAAGATAACAAACCGTTTGGTTTCATTTCCGCAGTTTTTCTTGTCTCTTTATGGCCATAAACTTCCAGTAATGGCAATGGACATCTCATCGGTAAGTTCAGTCGTAAACACCACACGAGTTTGTGTTTGTATCTACCCTTTAAGCCAGGTTCACAACTGTGAGATAAGCACAAGCACAAACATAAGAAAATCCATGTTTTAACATGCGTGAAATAAGCACAGGGAACAAGCACAAAAAACAAATATTTTTCTTTCTCTCGTGCCTGTGCTTATGCTTATTTCGTTTGTTTCACCAGTTTGAACATCCGTAAAATAAGCATAATCATGTTGTCACCAGACCACTTTGCGCATGCGTATTTTTCATTTTCTTGTTCTTATTTCACGTGTGTGAGCATCGGTTCCTTATGCTTGTGCTAATAGTCTCGCAAGTGGGAACCAGATTTTAGCATTTGTAAAGAATGGTACATTTTAGTATTAATTAGTCAATAAATTTAACTTTAATCCCTTACATTCTTGCTCACGCTTATTTGTTAGATGAATGAGTAGTGTTTATATAGGTTTTCAAGAGATCAGTTGAACATATGCAGTCTGTATTCTTAATTACCACCAAACACAGGACGGAACGCTGATTGTGACGGGATCTGCTGACAAGAATATCAAGTTGTGGGGTTTAGATTTTGGGGATTGTCACAAGTCCATTTTTGCTCACGATGACAGGTATGGGTATTGTTTCACTTGTTTGTTCTTCTTATATCGAGCTAACAATCCTTGTCCCTCGTTCTGGATGAATAACACTAAGCCCTTATTAAATGGTCTCCAGATTTATTCGGGAATTTATTTGAACGAGATAGGACGTGTTTTACGAGTCCAAAGGACAATGGAAATACAGCATATGAGTTAGAATAAATCTCCATATCGCTCAACAACTTTTAATGTAATTGGTCTTTGCTGATAATTTTTGCAAATAACGCATGAAATCGTGCGCACGCTTTAAAAGCTTGCTAAGATTGCATGATGGGTCAGTCAAATATAAATGCAGTACGCATGAGATTTTTAACCAATGAAAACACCAGAAAAACCGTATTGAAATGGTAGACTCAGATTATAACAATAAGTTTATTAGCCACCTGAAACCTTGCGTAGTTATCAGTATTATGTTGTGACTCTGTAAACAGCCTCGGAAATTCTCTTAAGAATTTGCCGTATAGGAGTTGAAGCGGCTGAGCTATCTACTCTACAAGGCAGCAACTTCAAATATTTTCTCTTATTCGTCGAGCTTTACTGTTGTTTGAGACAGGTAGATGATCATTGCATAAATACGGGGGGGGGGGCTTATTTGTATTTTGACCTTCCAGACGGGAGGGGTTGGTCAAAGATAGAAATACATCATCAAGTCCGGTAGCAAAAAAAATGAGACTCTGTGTTCCTCTGGCATAACCACCGCCATTCCAAAACGAAAAAGGGTAAAACCGTTACAAAATATATTCGTAACACAGCACGCTTTATGTTATAGCTCCTTTGCCGTTATGTCGATATTTAGGGGGGGGGGTTATCACAGAGGGGGGCTTATTTAAAACTTAAAGCTATTGACTGAGATATTAGGGAGGGGGAGCTTATTTTAGATGGGGGATTATTTAAACCTTGAAACTCTTGACTGGGGTATTAGGGAGGGAGGAGTTTTTTAGAGTGTATACGGTACTTGATATTTGATTACGCAAAGTCTTGTGAGAAAAAAGACTTATTTCAGTTAAGAGTTTTGTGGGCCACTTCTGTGTAAAAACCACTTATTGATTTAAGATTTTTTTATTGCAGTATCATGAGCATACAGGTAAGAACTTTTTTAATCTTTATTATTTTCGGCTCATGCTAAAAGCATTTGACTAGTTTGTCATGGTATAGACAAAGCATATCATAATATCAATAACGACTATCCTTCGAAGCTACAGGTCCCCAGTTAAGTTCTCAGTTCCAAGCCAAATTTGCACTGATGATGTATCTCACAATTTTTCATCGTCATGGCAACAAACTCGGTTCCGGGCCCCATGTGTAAAAAACAAATTTTTTGCCGTTTGAAAACCTTTCACCACGGCAATTAAGCCAAATTTTTGTTTGTTTTTTTTTACACGGCAAGAAGAATGAAAACAATTTTATAACATGTTCCCAAACTAGGTTTGACAAAAAATCCTTAAAATTTTCTCGTTCGAGGAATTATTGCTTGTTACCTTGAGAATGAAGATTATTAACCTTTGGTGGGCAGCAGATTTTTAAAAAATAGAAAATTTGCCTATCCAACAACTGACGTCATCAGTTAGAAATAATAATGTTATTTCTTGAGAACCATGATTTGACAATTTTTTTCACCGCTGTGCCATATTTAGGTAGGTCTACGCGCTGACGTAAAAAAATATTTCATGTCGTAGGCACTTTAATGGTTGCACTATCCATACTCTGCACGGTACCAGAGTTTACTGATCGATTTTCTGTACTGGTTTCTGAAGATACTAACCTTATAATTGAGATATTTTTAAAATGCCCGTAACTTTTATCTATTTTTATTATCAAAAAGTATATATTTTGAGAATAACATCCCCCTTCCAAATGAATTGAACGAATTCTTACAATCTTTACAAACGATAAAAATCGTGACGTAGATTAACTACGTGACGTCAATGTGATGTAGTTGAAAGAAACTGTTCTTGGTGCAGCCAAAACAGTAGAAGATAAAAGTATCTCGCTTCACGTCACAGTGTGATCAGCAGCAAGGGTTGACCAAATAAAGTTAGAGTTGAAAAGTTCGTAAAATTGGCCCCCGAGGGCCTACGGTTTAACGTCCTTATCCGAGAAGACGCGAAGGTCTAACCGTTTGCAGATGTAAGGCCAAAGGCAGCCTCATGTCCAGACGGGCAAATGAACTAAGGAAATAGTTACTTTACTAAATTGTATTCAGAATCATATTTCTGCTTTGCAAAACTATTTAGTCAGTTTCCATATGTGGTCAACTCGGTATAGAGGCTTTGCATGGTCACGTGACCCAGAAACAATCTTTAATACCTGAAATTTTGACACTGTGACAATATTTCTTTGAAGGAACTACTGTCAATACTTCATTTTTAGCAACAGCATGCTGAAAACAATTTTCGCTGGGATTTGATGAGATATGCAAACAACAATCCTGCTAGTTTGCATATTTAGGATTTTGGTTCATAACTTGTTAGCTATTTGCAAATTTCATGGTTATATTTAAGAAAACATTTTATATTTAAGGATTTATCAGAAACGACTCCTTAAAACGAGTTGTTGGCTTTGCGTTCTGACCTGATAACCGAGATTAATTGAACCCATCAAAACACGAGGACCGCAATATTCGAGGTTGAAAATTAAGAATGTTTATTACTGATAGAGTACGCATTGGTATTCCGTGTGTCTGTGAACCGCCCTTGTTTAGTTATGAGTGACATTTTAACTTGCAGTTTGTACCAAAAACGCACTACTTCTTCTCTGTTAGCAAAGATAAGTCACTGAAATACTGGGATGGCGATAAGTTTGAGAACATTATGACCCTAGAGGTAAGTGATGTCAGACATTAATCATGAGTACCAAAACTTCTACTACTTCTGCTGATGGTGCTAGTGATGGCGAAACAGTGGTAAACATAACAGCTACAACTGTTATGATGATAAGGCCACAAGTTCATTAGCCCTGTTTTTAAGTGTTACCCTCGGCAAATTATTAAGGACCTTACACAACGAGGAAGGCAAAATCGACGACGATGGCTTACAAATTACACCTTTCTGGTTTGCTTCTTTCAACCATGTCTGGCTCGTTTGCTCTTTCTTTTGTCCTAGTTACGCTTTGTTAACAGAAAAAGATTAAAGCTCCCCACATAAAGAAAAAGAAGATTGAGAAAATTTTCTATCTGTCGTCCTCGTTGCTAAAGGTCCCTATTATTACTATTATTATTTTGTTTTATTTATTTATTTATTTTTACTACAATGATCTTAATGTCGCGAGTTCGAATTAGAACTCCCCGTTTTGGTACGATTACCAAGTGGTCAAAATTTCAAGATATAAATTTTACCAATCAGTGTCATGTTCGTAGTTCGTCTTTACCTGTGTTTGTTTGGATTAGAGCACGGGCAGCAAGAATCCTGAGTTTAGAATTCAATAAATGTATCCGTACCATTACTGGTCTTTGTTTGAACTCCTTGTTGATTTGGTACCTGAGAGTAAAAATTCTTTAGGGGTGCTCGGCTGACCTTTAAAGGTAAAAAATAGGAGTCTTGCTTATCTTTCGTTTTCGGTTTTGAAGTGACACCGCACCTTTTAGAGTCGGTTTTCGAACTTAAATCGTGGTTATACAAGTTGAAACAGCGTGATAGAAAAGAACAATATTTTTTAACTTCAGCAATACGTCAACATTGCTTCCCTAAAGTTAAAGGTAGTCTAGGAACCTTTTAGGGTCAAAACTGTCCGCCGAGCATCGCTTCCCGTTTCTTAGGGACTTTCCCCTTCACTCCCCCGGGGGAACGGGGGTGGCGAGAATATGAATAACCATGGTCTGTTTGTTCGATGTCTTGCAGGGCCATCATGCTGAGGTTTGGTGTGTTGGCGTTAGCGCCGACGGCGACTTCGTAGTAAGTTAAACAAAATTACCCTGCTTTCACTATCCTGAGCCCAGTCTTGTTCGCAAAGGCTTCTGGGATCATTATAGGGAACGCGAAAGACGAATTTGTAGTTTTTGATCCGATCATTCAATACAATTGCTGTGTTCCTAGCTGTAATCATAGTTAATATATACGGACTGGTTAGGAGACCATTGTTGTATGTCTTTGTTCACAATTTTCTTTTGTTTCTGGTCTTGACCCTGCACAAAACGTGCAGAAAACACAAAAGCTTTTGAAATGCAAATCAACAAATAGCCAGTCAAAACATTCTCACTAACACCTGAAACAAAGAATGTGCAGGGTCACGGTTCGTTCAACATAAAACAAAGCATCTTTGTACATTCTTTGTATTTCCCTTTTGAGGTTTGCCGGCTTTCCTAACCAGTTAATATATTAACTATGCTATAATAAAAGTCAAGGAAATAAGTCTGCTAATTTGAAATTTGCCCAAAGAAACAGGGATTACTAAAAAGTTACGGTGCTCTGTTGAAAAACGATAGCTTGAAAATACATTCTTCGAACACATGCGTCTGCTCAGAGCATGTACTAAAACCCAAAACAACAAAACGAAGCGAGCAAAACAAAAATAGCAGTATGAGTAAAACGGAACGAGTGAAATTACTAGCTCAGCGTAAGTCGCAATGAGCGAATTTTTTATAAAGCCTGCCGTGTGCAAACATAGGCGGTGAAGAGCAATGTATTTTGGGAACCTTATTTCACCGCTGTTGCTTCTGTGAAATTGTAGTGTTGAAGAATAGAGACCTTAGGCCTGCTTCAAACACCGTATTTTAACCGTATCGAATTAAATTCACGTATTAAATTCGGTGAAAATACGGTGTTTGAAGCAGTGCACCGAATTAAATTAGGTAGTGAATTGTATTCGCTTCCACCTACCGGATAGTACGGTAGAAATTCAATTCGTTGAAATAAATTCGGTGTTTGAATCACCGGTTCAATTAGCTCCGGATCAAAATCAATTTAATTCGATACGGTTAAAA
>JAOBAT010067561.1:0-22916 GCA_026413305.1 Hydrozoanthus tunicans
GAGCTGATAACCGAGATTGAATGAACCAATCAGAACGCGCGAATCGCAATATTCGAGATTGAAAATTTAATAATTACGAATGGTTTGTACATTCGTTTAATTTTGATTGGTCCTTTTGCTTGAGTTGACTAATCTTGGGAGAATTGAATTTTTGAAAACTCAACATCCTGTGTATAAGGAAAAACACAGCAGGAATTTGTTTTTTGTTAAGGGGCGGGTTTAACCTTGCGGATAAACCCACCAAACTGGAGAAATTTAAAAGCGAATGAACGAATGACTTCACCCAACAAGACACGTCGTACATCGAATATACCGTACACAGATGCTTCCACTTGTGGGATGTAACACCAACTGCACAGTTAGAAACAAAACTAAGGCTAAGTACTTGTAGTATATACCAGCTTAATTAAAACCAACATGGATTTGTAGCTAAGACTTACTGACATTTGATTTCATCTTCCTTAAATATAGTCAAAATTTTTCTGACCGCCCCGAGAGTCAGTTCAATGGCATGGCTTCTACGCATGCCAAACAAGTGTTTTCAATACTTAAGAAACACAGATTTGTATGCTCTTCATATTTTGTCGCAGGTGTGCTTAGTTTGTGTAAGCAAACGAATTGCTTCTGCGAACTAGCTTTAACTGACAATCGATTTTACTAGAATGACTGTAAGTACCCTGGCGGCTCGTGGAGAAAATATCTATTCTATACTTCGTCGTGCAAACTCGTGTTAATTTATGAAATAATGTGGCATGTTTTTGACAGATAAACTTTGTTAATGTGACTAAATCACACTTAATTCTTTTTGGTAAGTACTTGATTCACTTAAAACTTAAATTCTGCGTTGTATTTGCTATTCTTTTTTAATTCCATAACCCAACATAATTATGTAGCAGTGAACTTTGAAAGTTGTTCTGTGTGTTGCGGTTATCTGTTTTGCAGTTGTACACCCTAAAAATAAGATTCTTTATCATAGGTACTAGTCTGGTAACAGATAACGTTATGGGACTGGAGCACTTGAGCAGGTGTCTTCATGTTTGTTGGACGTGAGCCTCATGTTATATATAAATGTTAAATTCGATTTATATTTTTTCCAGTAAGCAACTTAAATATTTATCAAGCTATAATATTTATTTTATCTGGAATAAATACTTGCAATAGCCAGCAATGCCAGTTATCGACCAAAAGCATTGGATTTTGTTTTTTGTTTATTTCATTTTGTCATTTTTTTCTTTCAGTATTGAAAACGTTTGGTGGATCTTGAGCCAGGGTAGACCAGCAATGCAAAAATAGACAAAAATACTTCGTACAAATAAATTTTAAGTACCTTAATGTTTATGATAGTTTATTTTGTTTAAAGACTTGGACACTTCTAGATCAGGGGGCTACTTCTAGGAAACTTGAGTGTGGGCTTTTTGCTTGCTCCTCATCAGAAATTAAACCTTATAACTACTCTGAATCATATCCCAAGTTACTGGAATATACACACTAACGTTGTTAGGCAAGGTTAAGTAAAGGTTTTTTCATTTTTGTGGGAGGCAAGGGGGGGGGGGGAGTGAAAAAAAACATAAAACCCAAATTTTTCTAACTGATGAGTAGTTGATTTTCTTATTCTGTTTTATACCATTCTCAAAAATCCCTTACCTTTAGCAAGACTATACAGAAAAATTGTCTAGAGCAGTTGGCATTTTTTCCATAACAATTTTGACTCAAAGTTCATAAAGGAATATTTGATTTGTTGACTAGTTTGACACAACCAAACTGTGGTGATTAAGTATTCAATTTAGATATACTTAGTAAGGAATTGACTCAGTGTAAAAACTATTTGAGGATTTTAGCAATTATTGCTGCAAGCCATCAGGTGAACACCAACACTAATCTTCATGCAGTTGGGCAGTTGCAAAAGAAAGATTAAATTCTTGAACTTGCAAGATTTATAGATTATTAACTAGATATAAATTAAAACAAAATTTAATTTACTTGTAAGTGCTCTAACAAGAATAAATTTGTGTGCCCTCTCCCTATTTAAAGTTGCCTGGTCCTCTGTGCCAGTAGAAAAATGCTTAGTTCATTCTCTGTGTAAATAATTCTTCATCATAACTTTCAGCCTGTTTCATATATAAGTTCAGTCCAAACCATTTTCAATTGCAATGTAATCAGAATCATTGCAAGTCAAAGTTTGATTTCTTGGGACTGAGATTAAATACGTCCTGCTTTATACCACAAATTATTCTGTAGCAAAATCCTTGTAGTTCACTACATGGGTGGTGGAATTTTGAGTAGTAGTTTCAGATCTTATAACAAACTATCAAAATTTCCGCTGTGCCCCCCCCCCCGAATCAATTTTTGCTTTTGCCGCAGATGTACTAGACCTTGTGCAACACTAAAATGACTTGCTTTCAAAAAATTAATACACACTTGTATACAAGTCTTGTGCTCCT
This sequence comes from Hydrozoanthus tunicans, assembly GCA_026413305.1. Taxonomy (NCBI): domain Eukaryota; kingdom Metazoa; phylum Cnidaria; class Anthozoa; order Zoantharia; family Hydrozoanthidae; genus Hydrozoanthus; species Hydrozoanthus tunicans. Next base: position 2,442 of record JAOBAT010067561.1, read on the forward strand.
GATATGGCCTTTTCTTTGCCATGTTACCACAACTGATAATGCCATAGTCTCCCATGTGTTAGGCCTGTGTTTGATTTTAAAACAAGTTTTAAAATAATTGAGGAGGTGCTGTCTTTGCTACTCCTGGAGTAAGGGTGTTAAGGCTCTTGACATTCAATTGACATTCTTCGGCAGAAAACCCATAACCTGTTACATTCATTGTTGCAATAGTAGCATAAATTATAACAGTGCCTGGATATTAAATTCTCATATCTTGTATCTTTATTACCACTTTCTTCTGCAAGTTCACAGGAGTACAAACCCCTCAGGTACTTTAAAAATGTTATTGGGCTGGAAAAAGCTCACAAACTTTTAATGGGTTTCAAGTCAGCCATGCTACCTGTTAAACTGCTGCTTCAGCTTATACCTTTTCTTCAAAAACTTAAAATGTTTGAACAACCAAGTTAAACTTTTTTCAATGAAAGAAAATGTTGTTTTGACTTCCAATAAAGGTGGATGAAGTTAATGACACTTAGTATATACCAACTTGGCTACACATGATACAATTGGTTTGGAAATAGTAGATGTGAGACAATAAACTATTTACCTTCAAAATAGTGAATAATGACACAAAATAGTGGTTGGAAGAAGTCCCTTGATTCACAACAACATTGAAAAAGTTTGCTATAAAACATGGGATATTTAAAAGTGTCTAAAGAATTTCTGTTTTACAACATTTTTGATATTTTGTAGCTGACAAAGCATCAAAACATGTTGTATGCTAGGCTGCTCGAGCGTGAGTCTTGCCATGCTCAGTGGTTCAAATAATAAAAATTTGTTTTTTCTTAAAATCTTTCCGCCTTTTCCAAAGGAATTATTCCTAGATCAGTTGCCTCACTGGTAAATTAAATTCCTTGTTCCTAGGCTTCGATTATTTAATTAACACTTATTCTATTTCAATTTCAGTGGACAGTGGTTTAGTTAGTAATTACCTTGTACCTTTGGTGCTCAGTAGATATTCTGTCACTATCGACCTCTACTAAAATAGAATAAGTGTTAATTAAATAATGGTAGCCTGGGAACAAGGCTAGTTTGGAAACTAAGAGGCTCCTCATACTTTGTTAGCACTTCATATAAGACTAATAATTAAACCAAGACTGCTTTGGATATTTTTCTTAAAAGTGAGCATATTCAATTTTTCTGCAACTTAAATCTAAAATTTGCAGAATAAAGTTATGTTTGCAACTATAAATGAGATATCTTAAACAAACCACCTTCAAAGATAGCATAACTAAACTTGAATAAAATAATTAATTACACTTGGAGCATATTAAGATCCAATATTTTTCTGTTATACCTAACCTATTTTTTTAAAATTTAGTAATAAGGAAAACCACAAACATCAAAACACTTCTGCTTCTTTCTTAGAGGCTTTGTTAATAAAGTTTAACAGTGCCTCTCTACTAGTGTGTGCTGTGTTCTTTACGTATATGTGCCTGACATCTGTGAAACCAATCAGTCCGAAGATGTCTTTCAAGTATGGTACTTGGTAGTCCAACCTTGCCATTTGCGCATCACTAGAGTAGTCCCCCCCTGAGCTAGTTATCAGTAGAAGCGGGCGGCCTGTGAGCAGTCCCCTGGGGCCACTTGTAGACTCTTTGAATGTCAGACCAGGCTGTACAACACAGTCAATATATTGCTTTAAAACATATGGTACACTGTAGTTCCACATTGGACTAGAAATCACGAGTTTATTGGCGGAAAACAATGTCTTAATCATTCTCTCTACCGGCGCAAATTTCTCTTTGTCGTCATGTCTGATGTCCCCGGCAACCATTCGCATTTTACTAGCAACATGGGATAAGTCATACTGAAGAAGATCCTTGTCCCAAAGGTTAATTTCCTTTACATTATGACCTGAATGGATGGCAAGATAATTCTGGAAAAATTTCTTAGCAGCTATACCGGTATAAGACCTCTCGTCTGAACCAGAGCTGTTCAAGTGTAGAATCTGCACTTGTCGGTTAGTTTCCTCCAGGTTTTCGCTCGATTCAACCTCTCCTGGAAACGCAGGAGTGTAAGCTATCCTACGGTAGGAAAACAACTCTCTTTTAAAGCTACATTTATAAGCATTTTTTGAAACTGTACGAAACCATTGCGGGATAGTCGCCATGATGAAAACTGTGTGCATTATGCAATATGATCAGCGGTAACACGCCACAAAAAAAGGCAAATTCAACCAATCAAAGAACAGGATTTGAATCTTTCCCATGGTTCATTTCGATTTAGATTGTTCTTCCAAAATGGCGACTCACATGTTACGACAATTTAGCCGGCGAGCTTTTGCACTTACTCTCCTGCAAAGGCAGAGTAGTCGAATGGTGTCTTCCTCAGTTCCAAGAGTAATATTTGCAGCTAGCAAATACGCACAACAACCGTTTCTTGTGAATGCTAGCTTGCTTGCCAAGCCTACATCTTTCTGTGGTGTTCGTTTGTACGGAGATGGAGCACACCTCACCAAAGAAGAGCTCCAGACACGAGTGCTGAATGTCTTGAAGCTCTTTGACAAAGTTGATCCTGAAAAGGTATTTAAAAGAGTTTTATTTCTTCATAGCATTTTTTTCGTGAATTTCGAAAAACGAAAAATATATTTTAACAAACCTGCAGGTTGTTATTCGACGTATCGGAATGATCTGTTTAATTGTTGCTGAATGGTCTTCGTTAAGAGTTCGACAACAGTTTTCCCCAATTATTTTAAGCTAATTTTAGATGCAAACTAACTTGTATATTCTTAAGATGGTGGTGTTAATGTTTAACTTTCAACCTGTTTTCTTATTTTAATGAAGTACATTGGAGAAGTTGGTGACCAGTAATAATAGTTATGATAATAATAATGATAATTATAATACCAATAATAATAAATAATAATAATAATAATAATAATAATAATAATAATAATAATAGTTATAATAATAGTAACAACTATGAGTAAAAGTTTTCTCAAAAGTAAAGTGATGCCAGATGCATTGCATTGTGATTTAAAAACAGCACCTGTATAGAAACTTAATTTTGGAGCTACATTTTAATGAGAAGTTTTACAGAAAGCAGTGTTATTGATTAAACTGGCCAGTTTCAAACTAACAGAAGGTCCAAGTTTTCAAAAAAGAACTTCTGAATTGCAACTCTGGGCACATCTAAATTTATCTCCTTGAAGGGCAAGATAAAGAAATAAAAAGGTAAAGAAAAATAACTCGACACTCATAGTAAAGTGTTGGTTATTTCGTTTCCTCAGTAGCTTACAAATATCATGTCTGACAGCCTATTAGAATGCTGGGATCCTCGTCATTCTTTCAACTATTTCCATAAGAGTGAAATTTGTTTTCTTGAGTGAGGTGTGCAGATCATAAATCCTTTTTCGTTGCTATGTTCACGCGAAATAAAGTTGTTACTTGCTGAAAATTTTCAAAAGTTTATTAGCACCCAGCATCAAATTAGTGCCCACCTCAAATAAGCACCCATCTAAAAAAGGCAAAAAACTAAGTTAGTGCCCAGGGTGCTAATTAGAACATTTTAAACATGTTGAAAATGATTGTTTCAAAAAAGGCTCTTCATGTCTTCAGGTAAAAAGCCCCGATTAAACCAGCAAGGACGTTTGACTTTCTTTGCCCCTCTAATTAGCATATGACTGTATCTTAATGCTTTGTTACTGCTCACTTGACCCATTCAGCCCCAAATGGTACTATTCTAAATTCTCTCAACTAGAACCCATACATAATTGCTAGTTTAGGTGAATTTGCTTTTCATTAGTATTAATTTCTAGTTTCTCATTTAAAACTGACCTATTTTGTTTTAAGTTATGGAGGGAGAATTTAGATGTTGAACAACTGGCAGGAGCTGCCAGGGTTAATTAATGAGAATATTAACTGTTCAAAGTTAATAATTCATATCCAAATTTAATTAAGTCATTCTTTTCTTTGAAGAGAGTGTTCTTGATCATAATGATAGAAAATATGTTTGTTATTAGTATTATTGATTTTGGTTTTCAATGAGCATAACCAACTGTGACTGGGGCATAGAAAATAAAATTTTCTGGCTTTTCTAGTTCATCTCTGCTTACACATCTTGTTATTTAACTTGATTTTGTTTTTAATTATTTTTCTCTAAGGTTTCAGTTGACAGCCATTTCATCAATGACCTTGGTCTCGATAGTTTGGATGTTGTTGAGATTGTCATGTCAATGGAAGATGAGTTTGGTATGTGCATTGTCTTCTTATAAAGTAATGCTACTATCCATACAATACTGTGTTGCTCCCCATAGGGTATGCACCGTTATGTGGCTCATTAACCATGTAGGTTTTATTATCTTGTAATGCTAGCTACAAGCCTTTCAGTTTTTTAAAGTGCCTAAATAAACACTAACAATTATTTTTGTAACCACTAAAAGTCTTTGGAAACTAAGGGCATTTAAGAAAACAATTTTTAAAATCGGCCGTATTCTCGATTTTTTCTACACATTTGAAGTTCAAATTTTGTTGGTTCACAACCACGTTTTGAGGGGACTGGGTAATATTGTCATTCCCTGACATCTCTGGATTAAGACACAGCAAAATAGGCATGAATGAGTCAGAGATTTTTGATTCAGAAGTAGATTCCAATTCCTCACACAGTTCTCAGTTCTTTTGTCCCTTTGTGTTTGGAAAAGATCTCATTTGCTCAGTATTATAAGTTGGGAATGACATCACAACCCTGCCCCCTGAAAACCCAGTTGTGAACTGAGATGTCTGAAAATTTTGCTAGTTTGAGCCATTATAGAAAAAAACAATTCGACCAAGATTCGAAAAAAAATTCGCAGAACCTCTTTAAATTGTATGTGAAATGATTTGATCCCAAAAACATTGTTAGCGTTATATGCACTTTAAGGCAAGTGGCCAATTAGGCCAGCATTTTATTTCCTGTTTCCAAAGTGTTAGCAGATGAGTATTGAGTTCCCTGGACAGGACACTAAACCATCACAGGTTCTCCCTCAGCAGAAGATTACAGCTGAGTCAACTTGAACAAGTTGGGTAAAGTGTCATTCACAAGGACTAGGATTATACTGACTGCTCAACCACTGGCGGCGCAGTGGTCGAGCGGTTAGCATGTTCGATTCGTATTCCTAGGGTCGGAGTTCGAGCCTCGGCCAGACTACTGTGTTTTGTCCTTGAACAAGATGCTTTACCTGACTTGTTCCAGTGGACACAGCTGTATAAATGAGTACCAGTTCTGCTGGGAGCTAACCTGTGATAGATTAGTGTCCTGTCCAGGGGGTGTGAAAGACTCTCATCTGTTAAACACAACAGAAACCGGAGATAAACGCCAGCCCAATGGGCCAGTAGGCTTGAGAAAGGATTTAGTTAATCAGCCACTGTGCCTCGAACAACAATTTTTCACCATATGTAGTCAACTTCTGTAAGTGGACAACTGCCGAGGACTTGACAATAATTATTATATGGCCACAACTTAAGTTTGGTACCTGTATTTTGTGAACATCTAATCACTGGCTATAAATTTTCTTATTTGAAACCTTTGAGTTCAAAATTCTAAAAATTTAAGCTCATTAGCCTTCAAATATTGCATTGGTTAAGATCAAGTTTGAAGATTAAGTGGCACTTTAGAAACAAATTATATTGATGACAACAGTAATATTAAATAATGATAAGTTCAAAGATGCAATAATTAAATCATTAATAATTTAATTTGTGCATGAATCTTTTGTAGCTGTGGAGATCTCAGATGAAGATGCTGAAAAAATCTTTACTCCAAAGGATGCAATAGAGTTTCTTACAAAATCCCTGGATGTTCACTGATGGTTTGTATTTTAGACTTTCATTCTCTTTGCTCAGTATGCCTGTAGTTTAAACTTTTATGGTCTTTTCAAGCATTAGTAAGGCTGTCTGATTAGGGTCTTTGATTTTTTTTAATACAATGTACAATATAGCATTGAGGAATCGATCTAACTTGAATTCCTTTATTTAAAAAATTTCATCTTGAATAATCTACAGGATACACTCATGTTTAAAAGGGTCTTTAAGACTCGAAATTAGTTTTTAAGGCATAAATGTCTTCATGTAATCAAAAGGGCTCTATCACACACTGATCGTTAAAATTTTGTGGCCAGGGCCCCTTAGTTTTTGCATTCAATCAATAGAAGCATAGGTTCTACTTTATTTAAACTGGTTTATGAACCAGTTTGCAAATCATTTTGTTTTCCAAAAAAAGAACATGGTGGCCCAAGCATTTGTTTGAAGAAACTGTTTCTAGTAAAATTTCACCAATAATTATTGAAATTATTTTGGTCCTCATACACCTATTATTGAAACCTTTTAAATAAACTTTCATGCCTTTCTCCATAACTTTTCTGTTGGTGTGAATGCTGATGTTAATTTCTTTGTCGGTCATGGCAGATTAAAATTAATAGTAAACAGTTTTGAAATAGTAATCTCAATCACATTTTCATGCCTTCACTAAAAGCCCACCTTTCATTTTTTTGAGTAGGCAGCTCACCCCATAACAGAGGCAAGTTTAATATAAGCTTTAGTAGCCATCTATGTTTTCAGCATACTTTGCCTGTGTGTGTATGCAAGTATAATTGTATTCATTTTGTTTCCAGATCTATTTGTTTTCCCAAGAAAGTGGATAAGTTTCATTGGTTTTATCACACTGTTTATCATTTTATTAGAAACATTTAGTTTATCAGTCAGAAAATGTCCACACAATCTTGTACCAGCCAGCTGGTTAAAAGTTCTAAAATCTTTTTGCCAGCATTTCTTTTTCTTATCTTTGAGAATCCAATAGATGGAAAATTCAAGCCCTGAGCTTTGTCTACTAGTTTGGTTTAGCCGACTTTGTTATATTCAAAATATATTTCTCGTTCGATATAATCACTCTAACTTTGTTTACAGTAAAGGCAAAATCTACCAGCAATGCCCCATACATGCAATGCTGTCAGTCGGCCAACTTGGCGACATGTGCTCTCTCATAACAACAACAGGGGCGTCCCTCTCACAATCAGGGACCGGAAGTGTATTCACCAGAAACTAAACAATAATTATAACAAAACACATAACAATATCTTACACCTACTTTTCCTCACAACTGCAATGAATCTATACCTAACTTGTGTTTTTTAACTAACACTTCATATTTCATTTGCAGCACAAATGAATGGTATATGTATTCAGAAGTCTTTGACAGTTTAATATCCAGCTTGATGTTGTTGTGAGTGCAACTGTAAGAACTTGGTATTAGTGGAAAGATAGCAGTTCCACGATGATACAATTGTAAGGAAATTCTACTGAGCTACTGTGTTGAAATATGGCTGCTTCCTGGTTTCTTAGTTATAATTATAATATCAAGGTTCAGAGTGATTACTGTTAACTTGTGCTTTCACCATTTATTACAATAAAGGTTGTAAAAAGTTGATTAATATTTAGTGTTGCTTAGTATTAAAGCATATTGTAAATGGGGTTATTTTTCGTACAATACAAGCATACCCAGATAATTTTTGTTAAGTGTTTGGGTGTCCTGCTGATAAAAAGTAGCTGTTTTGTGTTTTCTGTTTCAGCAACATAGCTTTTGTCTGTAAAAGTATGAATTTTTATTTATTTTATATATTAGAATCCCTCTACAGAATTAGAACTGTATGGAACTCTTCAAATTCATTATGCTACTATATTTTCATGATTTCCATAACTTAATTTTTAAGCTTGTACAACAAATTTTGTAATTAAGAAAAGGTTGACCAAATATCTTTCATAATTGGCTAATTACTATAATAAGGGCTGTGAGTAAGTGGATGTAAATGAGTTCATAAAGGTAATTTCAGCGATTTTATCTCTTAAACTTATGAAATAAAACCCAGTCACTTTTGCTTCCTATTCTAGGAACTCCATGGCCTGTTAAATGAGAGTTCCATGACCTGCACTAACCCTGCTGTAAAATACTCGGTACCATGATTAATCAAAGTACCTATGTTCTATAAGAAAAGTTAATTTTTGGAGGATAATAACTTCTGTGGCTAGGAGGATGACCCCTGATTTATCATAAAAGAATTTTGATCTTGAAGACAAATTTTACCACAATTTCCCCTTTAACTTTTTTCCCTTAGACATGGTTCATGTTTTTCATTAATTTTTTGCTTGAGTCTCTGCTTTGTTTCAGTTTTCGTGTAGTGTCAGCTACACTAATTTCCTGGGGGAAGGACTCTCATATGTTGTTGGATCGGGGTGCTCATCGTATCTTTTAGGGGTTAAAATTCAGGTTCGAGATATCTTTTAAGATGTAAGGTGAAAATTTATCCAGAAAATGATATCTTTTAGGGTGTTTGCTTCAAAAATACAAAACACTTTTGCTGGTCTAGACTGTATCTAACCGCTGTTTCTGATGGATGGTAGTTGGTATTTAAGAGCCATGTTTCATGTCGGGTAGATTTTTTTATGGTATCTTTAAGGGTTTGAGATTCTGGTTGACCAAGCCCAGATTGGTATCACATTTTCCCGACAAGCACCTCCATACAACGACATACATGCTCTGGATTGTCACATTCTAGATGTACCTGCAAGAAATGGTTTCTACCTAAGTTTCAAACAGATTTCAGAAATAACCCATAATATCACACAAGCAGCAAATTGCACTTGTGTTTTGTTGGTCTGAGAAGACCCAAAAAAATCAAACTTGACCCGAAAAAAATCCCTTTTGATCAAAGTTTCAGAAGCTAAAAAATCCTTCAGATATCCAGTATATAAATTATGTGAGTGGATCTCCTTTGGTGTCAGGCTGTTTGTCTTGTGTTAGGCAGGGAAGTCTCTTTTGCCTTAAAACTCTGTTTATGTGTAATTTAAAAAAGTCAAGAGTTTTATGGAAACTCTGAACTAGCAATTTTATTGATTCAAGTAACATTTACTATAAAAACCAACAACTGGTTCAAATATAGGCTATTTTGTTGTACTTTAATTCACATTTCTGCTGAGTTTTGACCATTTTTTGTTTATAAATAAATCAATATAGATATATACGTAAAGTCAGTTTTCAGCAGATAGATTAAGTCCACTATTCAACACTATGAAACGGGATGTGGGCGTAACAACTTTTGCGAAAGTTATAATTTGATCCTTGCTTCATTATAGCTCAGAAATTTGTAATACTAAATTGTTTTATGATATTGTACACGTTCACTCTCAAACTCTCACTCTTGGCTTAGGATTCTTGTGGTATATTGGATCCAAACACAAGCTTCTATACCAAACTAAGGCAATCTCGTTAGTTATGTGGCAGTGCTCTGAGTGTACATTAAAAATGTAAGCCTGGCTGACTTTTCTGGCCACTCAGAAAGCCAAAAGCTCATAAAGAAAATTCTACAGTGCAACTTTCATTTCTGGGTCCAATCCATTATCTTGTCTCAATTAATCCCTTGCCATCCACACCCTCGACAAATACATGTGCGATATGTTCAGTTCTGGTGCAAATGGGCACTGTTTATCAACTGCCAGATCGTCATCTGATTCACGAGTCTTCGGTTGATTTCTACAAGAGCTAAATTCAACCTCAAACGTTTTTCTGGAGTCGGTGAACGCGTCAGTGTACGGTTCTTCGGTTTGCAGCGAGCGGCCCCGACGCGTTTTACGGTTTGAGATGAAGAGCACTTCTTTCTGTTTTCCTTTGGAATTTTGTTTTCTCCTGATTTCGCTCGTTTAGTTGTTGGGCAAGTAAGCAAAGATTTTTTTATCTGTTGACAGAAGCAAACTTGTATTAAACAGTTGATTTGTTTGAGGTAAATGGTTACGATCCCAGGCACCCCAAGCGTGTAACAAGGCTAATATAATGGTTTTAAATATTGAAAAGTTCCCATACAAAGTCTTATAAATTAAGTCAAAATTTTAAAACCGTACAAAAACTTCCTCGAAACCACCTCCAATCGCGCCCAAAATACGCACAAGATACAAACACAAGGTGAACTACTTTATTTCCAATATTTTCGGTTTTAAAATTTTGACTAAATTTATAAGACTTTGTGTGGGAAATTGTCAACATTTAAAAAATATTAGACTTGCTACAAACTCGGGGTGCCTGTATACGACTGGTTTCTAGTTGGTGTATTAATCGTGTTTTGGTGACCCGTTTTTTTTATTACGTTTCTTTCAGGGTCAACAAAAAACGATTAATAAACCTTATTCTGGCTGGCTTGTTCTGAACAAACTACTTTCGTATCAGTTTCATCCTGATGAGCTAGTTAGAACTTTAGTAACAGTGGAAAGTATAACATTGGCTACCGAAGCACGGGTACAAATATTGGGGGGAGGGGGGTAGAGTTTAGGTTAGGGTTAGGGGGGGCACAGTTAGAAATATTGGGAAGAGGAGAGGCGACCACACCCTTACAGTGGGACCCCGTTAGTACGATCACCTACGGGCCAGAAAAAACTGGCCGTAATAACGGGTGACCGTACTAACGAGTTTTTTTTTATAAAAAAATGTATGACCATTCGAGCGGTGGGCTAAACAAAAAGTGGCCGTATTAACGAGTTAGCCGTAAGGCGGGGTGCCACTGTATATGAATTCGATTTAGGAAAACGTTACTACAGGGGATATTCCATGAACATCGCCAAAGGGTAACTAGGGCTTCCTCAGAAAATAACTCTTTTATAATTATTCTTTAAAGTTATTATTATTATTATTATTATTATTATTATTATCATTATTATTATTATTATTATTTATATTCTAATTTCATTTTATTTTTATATATGCTTACACTGAACTAGGATAAGATGACCAGTGATGCCTACTTTTTACACTAATATCTGATTGGTCAATGTAATTGTCTCAGTTAGTGTGTAAATCTAAAATTTGGCCCCATTTGAGTTACGTTGGGGCCCCGTTAGTACAATTAGTTCGGGCCAGAAAAAAATGGCCGTAATAACGGGATGACCATATTAACGGTTTTTATAAAAAAAATATGACCATTCGACCGGCGGACCAAACAAAAAGTGACCGTTATAACGAGGTTGTCGTATTAACGAGGTGACCACTGTACTGTACACTTACAAATTTCGTGGGCGTTCACTAAGAGGGGTGTCAGCATGGTACACGATCATAAGCAATGAACCCCCCCCCCCCCCTTTCTACCCTCCAACCCTCATCTCCCTCCCTCTCCGACGAAAAAGGATCAAGTGTGTTGTAAGAATGTTGGCTACAGCTGCTGTCTCACTACAGCCTGTTGTCGTTTTAGATCCCCACGGAAACATTGCTATTAGTTAGATAGAGGTTCGAGTTATGGGAATAATACTTAACGTAAGCAAAACACGCATTGTCTTTTGTCTCCGGATCCGCGGAACGTAAAAAAAGAGCAAAGAATAGGTACTAGGTGGGGGCACGGGACCTGTGCACAATGCTTGAGTAGACAGGAAAACAAAGATGGCGGCCATGTGAACAACTCAACAGATGACATCAGTACGCACGTTTGCTAAAACAAGGGACTGCAAGCAGTCCAATAGCTTGGCGTTTTTCAACCCTAAAAAATACCAGGCTCTTGTTTTAACACTGGGTTCCTTTTTACAACTCCTAAAAAATACCGCACTGGCATTGTAGATTTAAAGCCATAAGTATATATCATTAAATGGGGAAACCTGGGGTTCTCCAAGTCTAAGTCTTTTAATGTGTGCTTTTTTGTATATTTCACTGTACCTTGAAGTCTTGTCTTGACCCGTTGATATAGTTTTCTTTCAGCATACTACAACGCCGTGTCGTTCCAATACGATAACCTGCAATATTTTTGCGATAGTTAAAACGATAGAGTTTTCATGAAAACACATAGGGTCGACTAGGGCTTTCCAATGTCCGTTAGTTGTTTTATTCATCCACTCTGTTATTCATTCGTCCCGGGCGGCGGAGGAAGGGGGGGCTCCCCAACTAAGTTTGTCAAGCTTTAAAGAAACAATGTTTGATATATCATCGAATCGTTGTAGTTAATAAACAATATTTTCAAAGCATATTTCCAGCCCTTAAATTCTTGTATGAACTTTTTAGGGTCAGCCGGGGACCCTAAAAGGTACGCGAGGACCTCATTTTCGACCCTAAAGGGTCCATCGAGCACCCCTACCCTATTTTCAAGGGAGTCCCCCCCTCCCTGGTCATTCATTTTTTATTTACTCATTCTTTTATCCATTTATTTAATAACATTTTCATCCATTTATTTTTTCATCTACTCGTTCGTACATTCTTTCCATCACTCATTTTTTTCTTGTCTATATATTCCTTGTTATTCATTCGTGCACTCACTCATTCGTTCGTTCATTTTTAAAGCAATATTTCAGACGGAATGTATGATTTGAAGTGGTATACTTTTATATTGTTTATTTGTTTATAGCAATCTAAACTTTGAGGTCATCAATGGCTACTTGTGTTAAACTATGTTAAAGTATACGTCAAAGCTACTTTCGAAGCTACTCGACAACTTTGCTAGGAAGTAATAACTGCGTAGCTTATTGATAATTCAAATAGTAGGAGCTGCTGTTTTCACTTTAGAGTTGCACGATTTAATAGAGATCGAGCATTAGAATATTTTGTTCGAATAAAGGGTGGGTGTTTGGTTATTTCCGCCATCGCAAGCTCTCAATTGTCAGGTGACCTACTTCTTTAAAACTACAAGACATACGTCATTTTGTCAATCGATAATCAATATAGGATAATTAAACCAATGTAAAGGGTTTTATAACGTACATACTTGATCTTCAGCCAGCTTCAGGGTATTTCGTCATAAAAATAACTTTCATTATTTACTTGACATTGGTTTCATGCAGCAGAAGAATCTACCTCCGCTTTATGCTTTCCTTGCTCACCATTTTGAAAATTTAACCAAAATTGAAATAACAACCCTTAGGAAAAAATAGTTTTCTGGTAAACTGGAGATGCAAATTTCGATGTCGCATGTCGACATACTATATTCATAAACATGAAAAGATTTTCGACCTTTGAAAATATAAGCACATTGCCAGCAATGTGTTTTATCAGTTGCATTTTTCTTATATTCAGTTCTAAACGAAAATTATTTTTGTTCTCAAACCTTTTTCGTCACAACTGTGAGAAGCTTTTCAATTATAGAAACAGACGACAATGACTAGGCAGTCACGAGTTGGATGGCCATGGGAACTGAATTTAAAACGAGCTTTTCTTTTGTTTAGCACTTTGTTGATTTCAATCTAAACCAACTTATCATTGCTATAAATGGAACCGACTTCCAGTTAGCAACATAAATATTAATTTACAAAAACGGAGTATCTATTCTGGTAGTTCGTTGTCGAAGCCAAATTAACCGACTTCAAATCTCCTGAATATAAATTAAAATACTCCAGCAATTCTCAAAAACTATCACCGCTCTTGGTTATTTTGCACACTGAGGATCCAGCTGTTTTTAAAAAGTCAGTTTCAATATGAATAACAAAATTTTGAGTGCACGCTTTTAGATCCAGTAAATTCTACCCTGAGGCTCAATGCTCACCGGCTTCTTAATTTTTTGTTTCAAATTGTTCTTAAAATGTTCTTCTTTAATGTGTTGCTGAAATCGAAGAAAAACGAAACCTACCGGCATGTGTTGGACAACGAATTTGATCAATTCAACCCGCGGATTTCTCATGTATTTGCTTGTACAAGTTAGGCTGAAAGGGGGTGAGTGGTGCACGCGAAGGTGAGGGGGGATGGTTGGTGGAATAGAGGGGGGAGGGGTGGGTATCGGAAGTGATAGGGACGGAGGTTTGGTTGATAAGTAAGTGAGAGTAATACGAGTGGTACGACGGGGTTGTACCCGCCCCACTCCCCGCGTTCTTTTTGTGCCTTTGCGCAAGTTGAAAAGTTTGGTATAAAATTTGCCTCACCTGAGAACCTTTTACCAGCTATGCGCGTTGGCTCTCTCGAGAACACGTGACCACAAGTGCAAGACTTGGTTGAGGCTGGAACCTGCAAGAAAGAACCCAAAAAATTTGGCGGATAGTTTTAAAATGATCTAAAGATAAACATAAATTAACTCAGGTAATTTATTTCTAACCCTTAAAGGTACGACCAGGATACCTACCAATTACTTGAGCTCGTTTTTGACGTCTTTCACACAAAAAAACTCAAGTTTACTGAACTATAGAGAAACAATGCCGATGTATTGTTAAAACAAATGAGTATTATTTTTATATGACACTTGTGCCATCTGTATAATCTTGAGTAAAATTTGGTTACTGACTTCAAAGGGTACAGTGTCAGTTCGAAACCCTAAGAGGTTCGTAAGGGTTGTTTTTTTGACCCTAAAAGATCCACCGAGTACCCGTATCCACTAGTAAGGTAGTCCACCCCCCTTCCCCCCCCCGGGCAGTGCGTCTTTAGCGCTTCAAGTATGGTATAGTTTATTGCATTAAAAATTCTACCATTGCCTTTTTTCATTCTAATTCGAGGCAGCCATCGGGGCCGATGATGTGTCGAGACCTTATCATTAATATTTCGAACTGATTAAAAGCAAGTTACTTTCCCTGAAAACAGTTTGTAAAATAAATATTTTTGTCTTTCGCCAGCCTTAGTGTGTTTCTAGTTTGTTCTTTATAAACCTAGCAGTTTTATAATCAATGAAAATGTTGTTATGAAAACGGAAATGAAATTGAAAACGTTTGTAGGTATGAAGTGACGAGGCAGTCGGCATGGTTCGTAGAGAGTTAGCTTCTGGTAGCAATGTGCTACCAAAGGATAAAATGGGTTAGCAGTAGGTATTTAAATCCTGGTTGGCGACAACAAGCTTGGGAGCCCAATATCTCCTTGTGAGATCGTTCTGAGACGTCACGCATCGCTAGCTTTTCTTGATCTTACCCTCATGCAGTACTCAGTGATTACACTCCGGCAACGTGCATATATAACAGACTGAAGCAATGGTTCAAAAATTGTTTTGCTAGAAGCCTGAAATATTTCAAAACCAACTGGTTGTCACGAGAACAAAATGTGCTTCATTCAAGATTAAGGGAGCTTTAGTGTGGCGCTAAAATAACATAAAATCGCGGTCTTAGCGATTAAATCTAGATAGTTTGCTTAGTGATTATTCTAGACCATCATTGTTGCCCTGTTTGTGTTTGTGTCCTCTCAGACAAAGAGACGATTTTGTTTTAGTGATTATAGAATCTGCATGCTGGCACCTGATGAGATGCCTCTGTGGTATTTTTGCCAGCGGCACGAATCAGTCACTTGGTGAGACTCATTTGGTAATTTGGGGGTGGTACAAAACTGATAGAGTTCAAGTGCCGCGTCTGACCTCAAAATTTGAAAACGACTAAATCGAGCATAAAATTCTCGGAAACTTCTTAAATTGTCGGCTGCGATCCAGTTTTGCATTCTAACCGCTTTTTGGTGATTACCAAAACCAAAGTTGACTACAACTTCAAGTCTGAGCTTTGCAACATTTGTAAACACTTGTATGGACCTAGTTTGTATAAATCCTCTAAAGAAACATTAAAAATCTTGTTGTTCGTTTCCTACACAAGCTTCTTTTCGTAATAAAGAACTTAAGATTAGTTTAATTTCATTCGGATCTGATAATAGGATATTAGTACCGGTAAAAGTCACGAGAGAATATCATTCTTGGCATGTCCTAGTCCATTCGCGTTGTTTAAATCTTGAACAAATATATACACCGTCTGAACTCACTTTCCATTTTCGGTAACAATGGATTTTTGTACCTTAATTTTCTTTCTTATATGGTTTAAGATTCTGTATCATAAATTTCTATCAACTGCTACGGGTATAAATGTATCAAACCTGGGGGGTATTAAACATCTAAACGTATTTTGAGTTTTAACTGAAATCACAAAGAGTTTTAGTTTTATAATCTGTGACTGCATGTACAATATAAAACTGGACGTGTGACGCCCACTACAGACACTGTCAAAGTTATTAAAGTGGTAATACGTTAAAAATCCACAACTGAAAATGTTACCATATCAGTTCATTATTTATTTGCCGGTCGGTACGCTTCAATACCTCCAGCATAGTCGAATAAGTAAAGACAGTATTACTAAAATTTTAACACTAGAGTTCGTTTTTGGTGTTGTTAGATTTGCGTATATCAGTGACTGGATTGAAAAAAAGTAGATAAAATTAAAAGATAAAAACTTTCTTACCTTAAGACTGCATGCCATACACAACTTCAACATGGTTGTTTTTACAACTTTGATTTTTCTTTTAGTGTCGCTTTGTAACGATGGAACTTTTTAGTGCTCAAAAAACACGAATAAGCCTATTCTCGTTAATTTAAAAACTTTGGAACTCTTGAGTAAACGCGCCTTTCTTCGGTTCTTTTATTCTAAACTGAACAACAGTGTTATTAACAATCACAAGGTTTTGGCCAATGGCAATTTTTGTTTTTTTAAGTTGAAACCAAATTTAACCGTTTTTTGATGGCGAGAAGATTTTGGCGCCTTCGTTTTGTAACGAACACAGTTAATCAAATCTATTATTATGGCAACGAAGCAATATAATCTTTCGCTAACAATGAAACGGTGGTGTTTCTCATTAACAAGTGTCATTTGTGAACAATAAAGGAATTTGCTTTGTAAATACCTCGTAACTACAAGGTATGTCATTAGCAGCACTACTCGTTTCTAAAACTAATTTACCTTTATATTTTCAACCAAAGGAGTCAACTAGTTTTTTCTTAAGAATTATAAACAAAACCAGCGGAAATAAAACCATCCAGTAGTGTACGTTATCGCGCTCTTCTGTGAAGATTTTAAAACATTTCAGTGCGTATACCAGCTGCCCTAGAGTGATTCACAGGGGTTTCGCAGTACTGGTAGTAGCAGTAGCAGTAGCTGTAGTAGAAGCAGTAGCTGTAGCAGTAGCAGTAGCAGTAGTAGAAGCAGTAGTAGTAGCAGCAGCAGTAGAAGTAGTTGTAGTAGTAGTTGTAGTAGTAGTATCAGTAGCAGTAACAGTAGCAGTAGCAGTAGCAGTAACAGCAGTAGTAGTAGTAGCAGTAGCAGTAGCAGAAGCAGTAGTAGAGTTTCTATCCTATTTATTCAGGGTTGGCTGATTACCGGGGTTTTTTTTATTGATCCTTTTACTGAGAACTGGATTTTCTTTCTAAGAATTGTTTAGATGCTGTGGAATGTGAAAGCTACAACGGTTCATGTTGGTTTTTTTTTATCAAGCATGTATAATGCATATCATAAGCCGATAGATCGAGCGAGTACACTTGAAACTAAACTTTTAACATATAGATTGATATTAAATACTTAAAACAAAGACACACTGACAGCCCGATATAGATAAAAATGTTTTCTTCAATCGGATAAGCAACTGAGGTCCTATGTATGCAACAGCAACCGCATTTGTTCCCTGGTTGCATGCCAGGTCAATGGAGAACCTGGACTGAGATTTGGGCAGTTTCTTGATAAGAATTTGGTAAGATGCTCTGCACAGAAAAAGCTTTCAGTCAGGTGCAGTCTGATAATAGTTCATAGGGCCTTTTTTCATCAAGCATATTATATATCGTACAGGCCCGTCGAAAGCTGGGGGGGAGGGAGGGATGCAACCGCCCCAATAACTTCTCGCCATTCACACTTTCCATGTTAGAATAATACAGAATTTAACACTGACTGCGCTTTTGTGCTATGTTCGCAGTTCCCCAATACAAAATTTGTTCCGATGGGCTTGTCATAAATCCATCGAATGTTGAATACGCTTGTTGCTAAATTCGTTAGTTCAGCTTTCGAGTAAACGCCAAACAAAACAGCTATTGATTGGTATTTTAAATACTTTTAAAGCAAAACGCGCTGACGAGACAATAGTTTAAAACGATCCCTTCAATCGGATCGCGGATAAGCGAGTCCTGCTTTATGTATGCAATGAATATGATAACCGCCTTCGTCCTCTGGTTGCATGCCAGGTCAATGCGGGACGATTCAAATAGTAAGTTTGAAAAGCATTACAGGGAAAGTGTTTATATACATAAGGGAAAACGACAAAAAAAATTCGGCCAACAGGCAAATACAAAACAAATCTAAAAAAGATCGATTTTCGAGCGAAAGAAGAATGGAAAAGAAATTGAATTTTCGTTTTTCTGTGCTCTTGAAAATGGTTCGGTGCCGCCCGCGTAGGGTCACAACTCGTCACACATTTAGGGTCCTATTTTGGGCCTATTCCAACTACTCTAGACTAAGAAAAAAAATTGGAAATTTCTTCCAGATTGTTAGGGTGATGAAAATTCTCTTTCAAACTGAAAAGAGCTTTATCACTGACAAATGTCTTATTTGTAACTTCGCAAGAAGAACGGACAAATACATGTATTCAAGTAATCCTATTCCAGAATAGGCCCGAAAGAACGTCAAAATTTTATTTCATTTCATGATAGTGAAAAAATTGATTTTTCAATGTTTGAAATGAAAAAAATGCTCGTCATACACTTCAACAAGTACCCTATTGTAATCTCCATCTTCTTTGATACAACTGTATTGCTCAATCTGACTTGTGGCCGTTTTCGCTTTTGTTGTAATTAGTAAATTAAAAATCAGTGCATTCACTTTAGGTGAATTGCGCAACTGGCCCGATAACAGATTTAGAGGCTATAAATTAACTTCATTGGTACAAACATCTCGCCAAAGCCACTAGAAAACATAAATATGTCGTTAGCTGGCGGTTGATATAGCCGGAAATAAAAAACTGAAGCCGGCAATAACAGATTAGCAACCGTTTTCTTCCTATGATTATAGCTTCGTTAAAAATGCACGAACATGTACAGGTAGTTTTCACTTTAGTCACTTAAAACTAACGAGTGGGTGAGACTGTTGTAAAAATGTATTACTTTATTTCTCCTCCGATATTATACGGCTGTCATACATAATCCAGCAACTTAATTATTTGTCCCAACAACTGTATTTCTACATTGCTATCACTCATATGTATTCCCGCCAAACTGCTTTAATTAATATAGTTTCGATATGGAAATATCCCGTTAAAATAGGAGACAACTAGATCGTGATTACACCTTTTGCTTAGCACATCTGCTCTGTGATCATAGTTATAAAACTTTCTCTTAGCATCAACGAATTTTCATAATCATATCGGTTTATAGGACGATGGTAACAAGAAAGAACGATTTTTACCTACGTCTCGGAGCCCACGCACAAACCTGAAATGGTGACAAGTAACACAAAAGAAAAACAGAATTAAGGGTGACTAGAAACAGTAGTTAAAATAAAAAACTTTGAAACTTGTAACACGTTTAAAACATGTGCAATTTTCACTTTTGAGGTTTTTGGTAATGAAATGTATGCACCGGAAAGGCGAAGGGAGTCAGGAAACAGTATTTTTCAGTATAGTGAGGATATTTGGTACGAAACCAAGATTCGAATCGTTTTGTTTTCCTTTTGATGAAAGCTTATACCTGCTCAAACTTTCTTAAAAATTCAGTATACAAAAAACCCAGCACTTTATATATGAAGTTACTCAGTTGTAAGTTATTTTCAGCTGGGGGAGTTTAATACCAATAGGTTAGTAGTCAGTCAGAAACACAAACACCTTTTCACTTTTAAACCGTTTTAAAGTCGTATTTTCGATAAACGATTTTATAATGATCATTTACAGCTTTTTCATTCCATTTATGTACAAGATATGGTCAATAAGACACTAGAGTATTTACAAATCTCAAATATTAACATTTATCGAAATATGCTTAAATATTAAATTGACAAATGCCATTTTAAATAACGTCTTAGCTCTTGATGCAAAATAATTTCTTGCCAGCAAGAAAAAACTATTTCTTTAACGAATACCACTGTCCAAATATATGTTGCCTTTACTTTCAAAAAATATAAACTCTAAGAGTCAACTCAACTTGCCAGCAAGAGCGATATAGTGGGATTAACAAAACTCGATTAGCAAGACCATACTTGGCACGCAAACTCGATATCTAACTTTTGTACTTCAAACTAAACGAAAACCCTTTTCAAAAAATATGCTGAAGTAAACAGTACCTTAACTTACGATTATGGAGGTCTTAGCAACCAGGGTTCTCGAAAAACAACTCTCTCTCCTCTCCGTTTCCTTTATACAAAACAATTAAAACCACGAGGGCGAATCATATCTTCGACTTCATGCAGTGTTTACTATTGCCTGAATATTTCAAACACAAATATCTTATTCTAAGTCATTACGACTGTCAGTGAAAGGTATGTACAACAAATCCTTAGCATAATCAGTCTATCTTTCGAAAATTTTCATCAACGAAGTTTCGACAACGCACTATACAAATACGGCGAGGTAGCAGCTGTCTCGCCAACGCAGACATTGTCTGGTATTTTCACGACGTGTTAAATATTCAAAACATTAGGCCATCACTCCGTCCTTTTTCCCGCCGTAGGAAATAATGTTTAGACTTTTTTTTACAGCTTCAGTAACATCTTCTAATTTGATTTCTTCGGGATAACCGCGCTTTATTAAGTCTTG
>JAOBAT010067572.1:0-22915 GCA_026413305.1 Hydrozoanthus tunicans
CCAATCAGATCGCTAGTGTCGCATTCAAAACAAAAACAAACGGCCGCTATGAATCTTGGTTGCGTATGGGTCTTTAACATTTAAAGTTTTCAACCGATGACGTCATGAGTGGTTCCGACAAATTAGCACTTTTAGCACCTGCTGACAATCCACAACCTTTGGATTTGTTTAAGTCAAAATTGGACTGCTGACATATCTCGAGGTAGATAGATAATTAGTCAAAGTTTGACTAAAATTCAACCAAAGCTTATGGGTTGGCTGCAGATTTTCATTAAAAAAAATTGTTGGAACCACTCATCCATGACGTCATCAATTGAAGACTTTAAATGTTTATATTTCAATAGAATAAAAGATTTTTGCAAATCTTTTGTACTACTATTCCTCATTTGCCATGGTCTATCCACTTTAGCAATAAAATTTTTCACTTCATATGCACTTCAACGAATCATCTTCACAGCTGTGATAACGTTTTTTGTAGATTTCGAAAGTACGATAGATTGAATGTGTGAATAAGAGGCTAATAGAGAGCTTTACCAAAGGGTTTAACCAGCCTTAATGCAGCATGCAAGACTTCTTGGGCTAAGTTAATAATCTATAAAACAAATACTAATTTCTATTATACTGACTGTTCCTAATACTAGTTACACATGACATATCAAATAAACCGAACAGTTTAGCAGCAAACGTATCCTAACTGTCCAGACCGATTCGACGAGACAAAATGGTCGGCTCAACCACTCTAGTGCAGCCAAGCAAACAAACCAAGAATTATTTGAATTAAATCAAAAGCAACAAGTAACAACATTGCATGAAGCTTGATTCGACCAAACAAAAGTAAGATCACAACTTGAGTTGAGCTCATCCAAATTCAAATTATACTTTAAGTTCAATTGAAAGAAAGGGTGTTCTCGTGTACGGTCATAATATCGTGTGCGTGTTCTCGTGTCTTGGTCAAGAACTCGTGCGCTGCTATCTTGTATATGATCAACGTGCGCGTGATCTAGTGTCTGCTCGAGAACTCGTGCAAACATTCTCGATCTGTTGAAGACCTCGTGCCGCGATCTCGTTTAGATTTAGATGGTCAAGATCTAGTGCGTGTGTTCTCGTGTCTGGTCAAGATCTCCTATGTGTGTTATTGTGTCCGGTCATGTTCTCGTGTGCGTGTTCTCGTGTCTAGTTAAGATATCTCGCGCTCGTGTCTTGGTGTAGGCGGTTAAGGTCTCCTTCGCGTATTCTCGTGTCTGGTTGAGATCTCATGGGCACATAATTTTATGTCTTGGTCAAGATCTCCTGCGCGTGTTCTCGTGTCTTGTTAAGTATCTCACGCTCGTCTCGACATATCGAGCGCGTCATCTCGTGTGTGGTTAAAATCTCATTCGTGTGTTCTCGTGTCTGGTCAAGATTTCGTGCGCGTGTTTTCATGTCTGATCAAGATCTTGTGCGCGCGTTTTCTTTTCTGTCAATTGAAAAAAAGCTAACTCGGTCAAGCAACATAGACCAAAAAAACAAGCCAAAGTGTATCATTCTCTTATGTTCAATTGCCGAAAAGTTTGGTACAACTGTTATTTGTTTGTTAAAACATCTTTTCTTTTGACATTGATTAATAGTTGACCAAAATCCAGAATGAGCTGACAGTTTCCAGAAATATTGAAGGAAAGATAATCCGATTACGGACAACATAGTGATATTCACTAAATCAAACTAGAGGCAATATTTCGGTTTATTATTTATGAACCATCTTCAGGCCGATGACATATACCAAAAAAAGCACGGAATTTAAATACCCAAATAAAATCGCTGGTCATGGCAACACCGATCATCCCAATACCAAACAATTCTACCTCAACACAGTTAGAAACAATACCCGTATTATTGACTCCGACTCTAATTGGAACCTGCTCTTATTCAAAGAAGCTTTTTACATCAAGAAAAAACAAGCCTCACTCAATCAAGGCCTTAAAGCTATCCGCGACCTTCTTTTATTCAAATGAGCTTCATTTATTTGGGTATTTAAATTCCGCGCTTTTTTTGGTATATGTCATCAGCCTGAAGACGGTTTAAAGATAATAAACCGAAATATTGCATCTAGTTTGATTTAGTGAATATCACTATGTTGTCCGTATTCGGATTATCTTTCCTTCTATATTGATTGATAGGTGACTTCACATTTCACGACGTCTTCGCATGGCAAAAATTGAAAGCCAAAAATATCCCTTACCCCCAAGCAAATAAAGCTTGGTAACCGCATGGAAGTTTAAAATAAAATAAAAAACATTCGAATTTCTAATTTTGTTTCTTACTGATACCTAAATACCCGAATTCAATGTTGATGGTACCAGTCTCCATTGGCAAGAAATCAGGAAAACATGCCGTTTGAGTGAGTCTTTTTTTAGACAGACACGCAGAACAAATCAAAATCCTTTGATACATCCAGTTTTTAAGTAGCTAAGGCGCCAGTTGAATAATTCGTCTTTCTTATTAAATATAGACAAATCAGGTTGCACTAAAGATTAAATAGGAATTGTAAAATTGACACGATAAAGAAATTTAGAATAGCCAGCCTGCTTCCAGTGTCTGGATATATAAGCGCGGGAAGCTCACAGGGCACGGCGTTTCCGCCATCTTGGTTTGGCATTGCGTCACTCGACCAAATGCAGCTCGACCACAAATTCCGAGATTCCAGCAACCCCGTGCCTTGTGCATGTCAACCACCCAATCAATGAACTTTGTTTAACCAAGGAAGTTACTAACAGCCCAACAAGACTGGTTTAGATGAAAGCCGTTCCATGTAAGATGTGTATCTTTACAAAACAATAATTATCCAACACAGCATAAGAATATTCTCATCCTTTGGCAGTTCTTAAAAGTGCATCTCTACGGTTGATGGCTTCTGCTAATCCTTATTGTGCTTTTTCCAATGTGTTTTTAAGATAGCTAAACCGGCTCTCTCGTTCTTCATGGCATTTCCTGTTTAGTATATGTGTTACCAAAAGCGCCAAAGTTAGACTTAGAGAAATGTTGCCCAGGCACGTGAAACTTTTCAATAGGTCTTTAACCTTAGTTAACCTTACAACTGTTTGAAAAAAAAACCGTTTTGATTTTAAACTCCTAGCCAATTCTATTGCTCTTTTTCTAATCAAAAGTTCGTCTTTCTGTTCCTAGAAGAGCGATCTTGATTTCACATTTTTATATTTTCGCGTTTAAGTTTATTCTCCAAAGAACTGTCAACTTACAATGCAAAACTTATTTGTTAGGCCACTGAACTGATGATTTTATGCTTCTCGTTAGCCACCGCATGGACAATTTGCATTATTCTTTACTTTATGAAATACGAAGGTGTTATTGGTTGATCAAAACTCTGATAGGTTTGAAAAGACTTTTGCTGCTTTTTCGACCAAAAATCTTTTGTAAATTCAGGGTAATTTCTCTGCTCCGTTTTCTTTGTTACCAAGGCTTCATCTTTTTTTGCCTTTATGTAAAATAAGTAGGTTTAACACTAGTGCAAAATCGTGTACGATCGATGTATTTGCCGACGTCGGATCAGAAGATCACGGTTAGTCGAATAAAATATGAAAAACTAATTTTTTGTCAAAAGACTTGCAATGACTTATCTTACAACGTGAAAAATTTCAGAGACGCCATTACAAGTCTTCGGCAGGTTTGTTATAGCTTTTTATATGTTTTTGAAAAATATAGGACGGAAGTTAGAAACACTGGGAGATAGTTGTATGTAACTTCCGTCCGTTATTTTTCATAAACATGTAAAAAGCTGTAAAACCTGAATTGTCCTTTCAACTCACCTGCATTGAGCGGGTATCACAAGATTTCAAGCCTCGTCACCCGCTCAACCACATGGTAGCCAAACTCAACCCGGTTTTCCAATGTTTTCTTAATTAACGTATTCGATTTCTGATTTAATCTGTTTGATAACTGTTCTAGAAATAAATCAAGTCTCGGGTATATTATGCCCATTTGTTCACTGAAATGTGTGTGTCTGGAACGGTGAATATTAACCCCCAAGAAGCTCTGAATTACTGTATATATACCTTGCATAGTAACAAAATCGCGAAAGTTTTAACACTAATTCCAGAAATATTGTTATGCGAATCGCACGCGAGACTTTCAAATTGGCTACAAGAAAAGAGTTAAAAGGAAGCAGCGAGGCGACGGCGAGAAAGCTTTACGCAGAGCTTCCATTTCTCTGTCTTTTCAAGCAAGATGCCTTCGCTTGTGGATTTCTGTGCTCTTCTAAAAGAGTTCCTTGGTCGTTTGACAATTGAATTTCCAGCCATTGTCGACAACATTAAATAAGAGTATGTCCTTTCCATACTCTGCTATTTCTGGAGGTAAGTTTTTGGAGACGCTGAATTTTTGAACAAGGGGTTTCATCTTCTTTTTGCTAAAAAAGTATTTACATATTTCTAGGTAATTATAAATATGTACATAGTATTTTTGAAGAAAATGATTTTTTGATTGTATGAAAGCGTCGTTTATCACGAGTCCCTGGTTCCGCTTATAATCATACCGTATTTATGCCATGCCACATTTATCCCACAGTTGGCGTAAATAGCTTCGTTTTAAGCTTGGTTCGTCGTAGTCATATTCAACAAGGTTTAAAGCCTATTGAAGATCTGACAATTCTCATCGAATTTTATAAAACTTTACCCATAAAATACTTATAAAAATATCCAAAAATAACGCATAATTGGAATTTCAGCTAGTGTAGTTTGCAAAATTTTCTCGGGGGACCGTGCCCCCGGACCCCCCGGTTTCTATGCCATGCATTAAACGGGTTCCATCATCCCTGCTAATCAATACTAAGAAGCTGTAAGCACTGAAAGAGCAAAAGCAGCTGATCACTACCCTACAGTCTGCTGGCATCCTAGCCCACACATGCGTATTTTTTAACATTATTTCTATGCTGTTAAATCGCTCGGACCCGGCACTATCGGAAAGGAATCCAAAACTACATGCCTTGTGTTTGCGTGTTTCACAAGATTTTGAAATTTCAGGGTTTGACAGCTCTGTATTAAGGTACCTGATCAAGACTACTGATGGCCAATCGAAATATATTGTACATGCGTCTCCCTAACTTTTCACGTTGTAAGATCAGTCATTGCAAGTCTTTTGACAAAAACTGATCAATGCCTTAATTTATGTAATTATATCAAAATTAATGAATTATGAGAAATTAAAACTTCCCTCACCAATTTTGTAAAGTAGCTGAAGAGAAACGTGATAAAATTCGACTTTCGCTGGCCTTAGACAAAAACAATTATTTTTCCTCACAGCAAAATTCTTGCTGCTTCAGGTCTACTAGACCTCTTGATCGGAAAACTGGCACATGAGTACAGTGGAACGTGGATTTTACGATATGCCGCGGGAGAAGAAAAAGTGTCGCGATCGAAAAGTTGATGTATATATCATTGTAGAGACCTTCGATTTTACGATATGATCACGAAGGCGAAGTTATTTAGAGAATATTGTTGTATCGAGGAAGAGTGCAAGTTAATCCGACTGATATTGTATTATCAATTTTGTATACTATATATACACTACATTTTATAGGCTCGTCTTTCACTTAGTCACACTTCATAAACAAAAAGCATTGTGTTCTTTCACAGTTACTCCGGTTTACAAAATTTTCAAATGTCCTGAAGCCGTGTTTGCCATCAACTCGAGATTCTCTCAGTTAGGCTGCTTCTCTTGTCGCATCCTCGGCCGACAGTTGCTTTCTGTAACAATTTTGTCATTTAGAGAAGCAAACTGGCTACAAAACGACAGATCTGCAATCGACGGTCAGTGCCGAAACAAAGAGAAAAATAAACGTTCGAAAAGTACTGTACGCGTGTTGTCCCTTGTTGAGCCTCTGTTTCCGGCTTCAATTTGTCTGTGTTTAGAAACGCAAATAAACATTTTTGAATGGTCACTCTAATGCTTAATTATGCGTGGCTGACGCCGTGTTGTATCATGTATAGTAAACTAGATATGTCACTCCAAATTATATAATTTTCAAAATTTCGCCCCACCCCCAGCTCGCAGTTATTGTTTTGAAAAAAATAACACTGAATCGGCTTTATTTTCCTTATAAGCTTTACATATACAGGTCTTCAGACTCTCGCGTGGGGGAAGCATAATAAAAAAAGATAAATAATCTATAAAACTATCAACGGTTTTCGCGCGTTAACAAGTTAGAACTACATTGTTTTGCCTTTTCTTGTGGAGGGCTTCAGGTTTCGGACGAAACTTTCCACAGGCGAAGGTGTTTAAGGCAAAACGTAAATGTATTCTGAATTTGTTTAACGCGTGAAACCCGTAAAACGTTTTAGATGTTTTATCATTTTCATCAAGCTTTGTGCAAAGTCCCAGCTTATTGTATGTACAAGCAAATACAGTTAATTATAGTGAACCATATTAAGAATCCCCGCAGAAGGTCAGTCGCCCGCACCCTGTGTTCCTGTGAGCCAATACATCCGTGATAACTGTAACTCAGCACTGACACTTATAAAAAATCGCCGTCAATATAAAAAGGGTGAAGTGGTTGCACTTGTGTTGGATCAAAGTCTCCCTAAATCGTTCCTCAATTCTAGTTACTTTGGGTAAATTTTGATTTTGCCTTTTTTCGATAATACCTCTTAAAACATTCAGGAAATAGATTAACTTCATAATCGCGTGTACGCTAGGAGTCTGTTGGTTACTGAACTTCCTCCATTTCAAGACGCTAATTTTCAAGGTCAGTGGGCGAAAGTCGCGCGCGTGATGTGAGCCAAGGTCAGACAGAATCAGCCCTAAAAACAAAACTAAGTCTATAAATCCAATTCTTAATCAGCTGGCAAACTTTGATAAGAGCTGATTTGCTCAGCTTACTAACGAATAGGTATTTTATAGTATTTTGATAAGTCTGAGCCAAAAATATAATTATTTGATGAGTCAGCCTCCATGTCTCAAAATGTGTAAAATCCGCATTACTTTTCTGCACGAGGTTTGGTGAATTTCTGTCCGATGTTTTCTCGACTATATACATTTTTAGAATAAAGGGAAGATATAAGAATTACTTGCTGTGTTCCAAAAGAATATTAAACTAAATAATTAAACAATAGAGAGACGGAGAAAAAGTTTCTGTCTAACCAACTGAACAAATTACTTAATATTTAATATCAAATATTTTGTAATGGAAAAAAAATCAACAACTTGTTATAAGACAATAATGATGGCCAAACACCAAATATTGTGCCTTCATTATTTACTACGTTATTAATCTTAAGGTTTTCATATATCCGGTACGAAATCAAATAACACTGTTTTTGTATACATCCACGAATCGTAAAGAAGTGTAAATGTAATATCTGACAAAGAACAGAGTGCAAAAGTTTTTTTTTTCTTTTAATATGAGCAGCATTGTTTAATGGTAATAATTATCTAACTATAACAAACATTTGTAAAAGTGATCCGAAGTTAAATAAAGTTGCTTGTCCCAGCAAAATGCTAAAGGAAGAAAACGACTAACTTTAAAATGATGTAGTCTCTACTTCATTTCCTGGTTTCAGACTTGCCTTCTATCAGGTTTCTGTGACTATTGTGCATTTTTTTTTAGAAATTAACCTTTGGCCGTGGCTCTAACTGAATAAGTATAAAAGAACTGCTGCCTTGCTGATTTGATGGGTTAAAAGGATATAAGGTTGAACCTAAAATGTATACCAAGGAATAAAAATGTTCCACTCGGTTTGAAAATTACCTTAACAAATACCAAATTGAAAATTGACGTTTTTCTCTAAACAGTTATAACGGGTTAGTACCGTAAGTACCCTCGTGTTAAGCGCGCGCGTAACAAGACGCTCGCCAAAGGAATTTTTTCTTAGACTCCGTTTACACGGGGCCTTTCAACTTTGGGTCCGTTTTAGAAACCACGACAATTTGGTGTTGCGTTCAAACGGGGCTCCCGTAAGTGTCCTGGTCTAAGGCCAGCAAAGTATTCAATTTTTGGACCTCAAAAAAGTAGGTCCCACTTTGGAATCGGTACTGTTAAAACTTTATATGGACCCATGTAAACACCGGGACAGTTCCGAGTTTTGCACAGTCTGCGCAGTATAGGTGGTCGTGGGATTAGCTTTTCTTTTCAGCTGCCTAATCAAAACGAAAGTATTGCAATTGTCACTGCCACAAATGACGACCTCAGTTTCGGAGCAAAACACTTCTTTCTCTCTTCGATTCTTTTTCTTTCATTCATTTAAGCCGGTTCGTGCACAGGTAGCCCAAGCACATAATCAGTGGAGGTATAATATAGTAAATGTATATGGAATTCTAACAAAAGAATGTATGGTAACAGATTTTGCCGAGATGTTCGATTTCAAGGCAAAAATCCTTCTGGAATCGAGGCGTTTGAAGGCTATTCGAAGGCCTTCGCCTCCTACCTTTTAGTTCTCTTATTACTGGTTGGGGAATGTACAGTTAAACTCTCCCAATCTAGCTGAAACTCAGCCACAAGAAAAAACAAGACTACTAAAATACACCATAGAAGATTCAGAGGATTTCATTACAATTTAAGGTAAAAACTTATTTTATTAGTATTCCATATACATTTACTATATCATACCTCCACTGATTATGTGCTTGGGCTACCTGTAGTTCGTGGTTTTCAACGTTTTGCCGGAAAATGTACAAGAAAAAAAATTGCAACTGAAATGCTGACCTAAATGTTGTCGTTGATCTAGCTTGCGCTCTGATTGGCCAGCTACTTTTGAATGTTACGCAAGTGTGTCACTTCGTCGCGTGCTCACGCCTCATGTAAACACTAGTGTAAACTGTTTAGGAATGAAGACGATCCCATGTAAACAGGACCTTACAGTAGAGCAGACCCAAACTTGACCGGCCCCGTGTAAACCGAGTCTTAAATTCTTATGAGTTTGCACATTTACTAAAACACGGGACTGCAAGCTGTCCAATAGCTTCCCGAGGACACTGAGCCCCTAAAAAGTACCGGACTGACTATTTCAACCCCTAATAATACGTGGAAAGTCATGCCTATTACCCCAATATTAGGAGTACTATCGGTGTCATAATATATACCTACCACCCCAAAATAAGAATATCCCCCTCCCCCGGGGGGATGAAGAGTTGCAGTGACGAATCCACTTCCAGAAGTAAGTACTAGTCAGTGACAACTGAGCTGCTGGGAACTCGATCGATGGAAAAAGATCATTATCCTTTACTGGCCTCGTTTTGCTTATTATTATATTTTATCGCCAAAAACCCGCAATCCTGTTTTCTTTAATCTTTATCCATTGTCATCAAGCCTACATACACGTACACAGTTATGATGCATTGTAAGCCTGAGTCTTACCTAGTGTTTCTGCATGTAACTATGTATATCCATCGTCATCGAGCAGTAAAGTGGTAGTTAATTTTTCATTGATTGACGATAATGTTAAGGGAACGCTGGGGATTCTTCACAACAATAGCTATCGTGGTTTACATTGTTTATGTCCATCATCTCTTCAAATGTGTGGATCAAACCAATTACATGGAAACCGATTAGTGGCTATTCACACGTATAAATCTAAAAACTGGCTATACATATATGAACAACAGCCGAGGCAAGTGAGTAGTCGACAAACCTCAAGTATTAGAAGCCCGAGCTGTCATTTTGTTTGAGTTTATTTGGTACTTTGAAGTTTGTATTTACATTTCGAGGTTTTGAAGGCATTGGATTTTTTATTGCAGAGACCAAAACCTCGGAGAGTGCCAAGTTCAACCGATAAAGGAAATGAATCACTAGTCTAATTATGCAAAACCTTGTCATCGCTATAGAGTCGTAATGTACTCTGTCATTAGGAGATTTGCATATGAAGCTCCTGCTCACGATCATGAAGATTCATAGTCTGATAAAAATAAATAACATACTTAGAGTGTCACAGTATCCGCTCATATAGGGTTGCCAGCTGATTGTCTATTCAGCATGTATTGTCTGCATCTCTGTACTGTTTCCAGCCAGCAGCATGCTGCCATTTAGGAATTCCAAACGCACTGTTCCTTATTTATAACTAGGATATCCATATTTGTCCAAACCTTTTAGTGACCAGTACTTTTACAAATAAATATCTACACCAACTTTAACTCTGTACAACTTATAGTTCTGTCGAGCATAAAGTTGTTGTTAAGCAGCCGTCGTCCTCTATTGAACATTCCCTCTCCAGGTTGAAGCTTACTAGAATTCTTTTTAGTTCCTCTATGTCTAATTCTTCTTCGCAGGTAGAATCTTCAAAATCAACCTCAAAGTATGTTTTTACTTTCTGCCCTTTCGCTATCTTTGGTGTAGATGGGGCCGAGTAGTCTTGCAGCGTACCTAACTCATGTTCCACAGTAAGTGAGAGCTTCCTTTGGCGAAATTCATCCCATTGGGGACATCCACTCTTCACTCCAAAAGTGTTTCCGCTCGTTCGTTCCTTCAATGAACCGCTGGTTAGTAAACTTTCTTGCTTAAAACTCGAGGTCAAGGTTGGTCCTCCTCTAACCTTAGCTTTGGCAAGTCTATTGTCTAGAATCGTCAGAATTTTGAGAGCATTTTCCTTTGCCTGGAAGATCCTCTTTAACGCTTTGCGAGCCAGAAATGAAACAGGTGATTTAGGAAGTTTGCGGTACATCACAACACTAGTGCTCTTGTTCGGCTTAGTCATCATAAGATCTATGAGTTTGACATTCAAGAATTACAGTTGTATTCACTATACAGGAGTTTGATTATCTGAGACAACAGCAGATTGCACACTGTTTTGTAGCATCATGTCATGTATCGCATGTCAATCTTGATACATACCAAGCCAAAAATAGACCTCTCATCGCCGACAAACTTTTTCAAATGAAGTGACGATTCATTTGCTCTTCCTCTGAGTACTGGAGTGTTTCCTAGCAGGATATGAACATGCAATTGTGGGCAAGGTCTCGCCCTATGAAAAACTGCTTTGTAATCACGAAAATTTTGAAGGTAGTTGTTGTTTGTATTTATCATGCGGAAAGGCAAAAAAAACCCAACTTGTCTAAACAACAATATGCTATCCATCCAGTTTTTGGTCAAAACATCCTTTAAAATATTTTGCGGAAGACATTGTGGCAAACTACTTTTCTCGTATGTTTTGATATCATCAATAAACTCTGCTTCATAACTGCTTTTTCACTCTGCTCATTGGGTAACGAAGTACAGTTTTTTTTATCAATCTCGTGGTTTTTCTGTAAAAGACCATCATGATCGCAAAAATGCAAGATTTAATACTATCAAGAACTTTTCAATCCAACTGTTTTTTTCCTCTTATCCTACTGTTCATCCTCTTTATTTTATTTTTTTTATCAGTTAGCGAACAATTGTTAGATAACCGAGATTAGCATTGCCTTTAGGTTGAGTTAAGAATGGTTACTGATTATAGCTAGTCCGGCTGTGTACTCCTGACACCTTAACTTGTATGTGGTACAAGATTTCTCTCTTTCATGGCCTGAGGTGATGGACTAATTTTGTACAATCTGTCACGAACAAATAATTTTGGTTAAAATCTTGAGGCTGCCATCATGCAAAGCTGGATTTCTCTTGAAATGGGATGTTCTTAATCTCACAATTTGAAAGTTCTAGAAGAATAGTTTTGTAGAAGACGGTTTTTGGTACAGATTTTTGAATTATACACTATTATAACAAAGGTCAAGTGGCTTAGGGAAAATAAGGCATACTTGCATCTGACATTTTCAAGCTTTCTATCTTTTTACAGAAAAAGCGGAAATGAGAACTTTAAAAGTAACATTTTGCACTACTGTTTGTTTGGTCGGTTAACGTTTTGTTGTGTGGGACGGAAGAGGAAATGAGTTTCTCAAAAAACGTTTTACATCGTTATGTACATTTATAGAATTAATCGTTAAAATTATTATTCATTAAAACTCAAAACAGCTCGAACCATCCCTTCTATTGTCAACTTTATGAATTGATAATTTTTTATAAAGATCTTTTGAAATTTCTGACAAACTGCGATATGATTTACATATCCACAAGACATATAAGATGTATCGATCTTGCTTGACGAATTCTACATTTGTCGAAAATCTGAGGAACCCTTGTGGTTATAAAAATCTGAATATACCGGAAATAATCAATGTTAAAAAGCTCTCGAGAATCCAAATGAATAAGAAAAAAATAGCTAATTTATCTAACACCCTAGGTATAAAGTATATTTTATCAGAAATACCCGTGCTTGATAAAAAAAAATAAGCAAAACAAGGAAGTGCCTTTTTCAAATTTTTTGCTGACATTGCTCCACTATTGCCATGAGGTGAAAGAATACTTATAACCACTAACACCAAACAGCAACATGTTGTTTTCCATATTCTATTAGTAGAACTTTAAGAATACATTTTAATAATGCTATAGAAGTCATATCTGTCAATTTAAAAAAAAAATCAACTAAGGAAGGAATGTAGGAAGAGTGCTTACTCTTTTACCAAAGTTAATCAGGACCATGTGTGTTACATGATCCCAACACATGCGTAAATCAGTTAAACCTACACAGAAACAACGTTTTCAAAGCATAACGGAATAGCGTCACCAACCTTACAGTCAAAAAAGCAGGGTGTTTGTTTGTTTGTTTTGAGGTTGCGTAGTTAGTGGCCATGGTAACAGAACTATCTCTAGGTGGTCAGTGTACAGCTGACAACAATGACGGCATGTGGGCTGGTCTCTCCTAAACAAGGTCATTGAAGTGGGGAGAAATAAGTCGGCAAGGTTATACTACTTGGTAGAATAGTGTTAAACACTGCTCACTGATCTTGTTTAGAAAAGCTCAACCTATTTGTCAGACTTTTTCAACAGAAGACTTGTGATATAATTTGCATTAGGAACATTGTTCCAAATATAAATTAAGCAAAAAAAAGTGGTATTAGTATTTTTTTTTTTGACATGAACAAACTATAGCTACAGTAGTTTTTGTTTAATTATAATACAATCATATGCTTCGCTGGAGCAACACAAATGAAAAGGTTTGCTTTTAAACAAAATGTAGCACAATTTGTATTTAGAAAGGATTGAAGAGCTCAGAAGCAAGAGCAGCTAGTTCCTTGTTTTTCTTAAAGTAGTCATATGCAGATTTTAATTAACTAAGATAATCTTTCACATTTTGTAACTCCAATAATAAACTTTACTGTTTACTCTTGATTTTCAGTCTTCATCAAAATCTCTGTCATCATTATCACCACCACAATCACAATTGTCATCGTCGTCATCATCTTCATCACCACTGTCATAATCATCACCATCACCGTCATTGTTATCAACATCATCATCTGCATCTTCACTGGCATATTCTGTATCTGTATCCTCGTCATTGTCAGAAGGAGGATATACCAGACTAAATTAAATTAAGACTTTGTGCTGCAGGATACCCCAGAGGTTGTTTAAAAAGTTAAACAAGCCCTAACCTATTTGTCAGACAATTAAAACAGAGGACTTGTGATATTCATTATTTACACTAGAAGTAAGGAGATACTTCATATTGACAAAGTTAAACTAGAAAAAAAGATTTTTTAGGGGAAAACTATTAATTAATACATACGTTACGTATAATCTAATACTCATATCCAGTGACATCCTTAACTTTAATGATTTTGTATAAATTTATAAGTTTTTTGAATAAGTTTTAATAATTTTTATATCTTTTCATTTTATGTTTTAATTTTCATAATATCTTATTTTTCCAGGACCCATATTGAAAGCAGTTTTTATAACTGAAATGGTAATACTGAATGAAAATGAACATTTTGATTAAATTATCGTATCATTTTTTTGTTCTCACACTTATTATAAAAAACAATATTGTTACTGTTGTTATATATTTTTATTAGTATTATCAACAAAACGTTATCCGTTATTATTACCATGATCAGTATTATCAAATTCTTGCTCGAACTCAAAAACTGTATTATTCTATATCTTGTTATACATGTAAATACTGAAAATTTTACCGTGTTTAAAAAAAGTAACTGTTGTTGTTGTTACTGTCATCCAAATTAAATAACTTTTTAACAGCCCACTTTAGAGTTCGCACCGGTTGCAGGTATCTACAACGCCATTCTACAAAATAGTTGTACGAAATGAGAAAGCCAATGGAATGGAAAGGAGCATTGTAAAAATGCAGTGGCAGCCCGCCGGACTGAGATCTGATTTACGCAGCACCAACGAGGCCGATAACTTGCTTAATAAGTAAAGTTTTAGGCCGTTGCGCCTGGTTCCCTAACGAAGCCGATAATTTCCTTAATGAGTAGAGCGTTAGGCCATTGCGCAAGGTTCCCACCTTAGTACCAAAGTGGTGCGGTTGTCGCCATCGGATCTGAAAGCCGGCATAGACAGCAATAAGGTCACAAAAGTACGTGCGCAGCTGGAGCCTGTCTGCCCTCGTATTTAGAAATCAAGATGGAAAGCCTATTTTCCAGTTTGAGGGCACGTCCTGTCTGACCAGGTGTATAGACATAGCTGCTACAAACCTTATCTGCCTTTGCATGGATCAATAAAAGGAACTATTCATAAGTTAAAGCATAAAGTCTAGAAAACAAAAAAGAATTTTTAAAAAGGAAAAGAGCAAAGTCCTCGCGATAAAAGGGCCTGTGCCATAAGGCGCTTGTCATCTAAAAATAACTGGACAGTTGTTTCATGTAACATGTGAACAGAATAACAAATTACTTCAGAATTAGAAGTTTCTGCTGATTTTTGTTTCAAACAGAGGGAAATTATAACGAAATCTTCCAAATTGAGCGGTAGTAAAAAGAAACACAAATCGTAAAAGTATCGACGAAATACGCCTTTTGCTAATGAGCGAAACTTATAGAAGGTGTGGAAATCTCGCCGAAAAGATACAAAACTTCCCTGAAATTTCGACGAAATTTCTTATAAAACTAGGCAATCAGTGACTGCATGTGGCTACTTCTGTCATAATTTAGAACTAAAGCTTTTGTATATAAAGAAGATTGTTTACTGACTACGTGCTGTAAAAAAAAGTTAAGTATATTTCAGTGAAAATCTGAAAAAAAAGCTAATGCCAATTTGAAACATCTATATAGGCTATCAAAAGATGCTGGAAATGTCATTAAAATTTGCACTAATCTCTTTAATCACGCATTTGAAGTCAAAAGTCTATGTGCAATCCTGCATAGAAAATAATTCAGCTGTTGTGAAGTTTGAACCACGAAAATCATGATTTTCAAGTCATTGTTTGTTTTTCGAATCGAATATGTTTTTCCTTTTCGATAAGTTTCTGATACCGTATTAAATCCGATTCATCGACCCTATATATTTTTTTTCAGGATATGTGACCGGAGTTACAGATGTTATTATGTTTGGCTTATAATGCAAAGCGTAAGGAGCGATGAAGACCCCTTGGATTGAAATTAAAGATCTTTGTACAGTATTACTTTGCATGGCTCTAACGTTGTCATAAAATACAAAAACTAGAATAATCAACGTTCAGAGCGTTAAAAAGTTAAAGTCAAAACTGTTGCAGCAGCAAACTTAAATTTGCCCTAAACGTCCCGGGGCTCATTAGCAGTGTAGATTATCATCGGAATTTTGCCGTATCCCCCTACTTTAAATATACATTGAAGTTTTGCTTTCTGCAAGAGAGCAAATGCTCGCCTACGTGTATATAATGTTGCATATATATTAACCTGCAGCTTTCGTCTAAAACCAAAACTTACAGTTAAGTTAAACAAGCTCGCTAAAATACCTAAATTAATTACGGTTCTATACTTTTTATTAATCTATATTACGGTTTCAAGAAACGAAATTGCAGGAATAAAAATAACGTTTTAGTTTGTGCCTGGTTCGTAAAAGAAAATTAGAACAACAAAAAACCGTAAAATAGGCCTTACCACTTCGCTTAGCGATCTCCGCAAAAACTATCTGCGAACATGGAATTTCAATTGAATGACGTAGCTCAGACGACTTGTTATACAATAGATAGAAGTTCGAATTTGAAGAAAGCATTTCATTAACTTTCGTTTGCACGGTAGATATACTAGGTCAAACCGAAAGCGTCCTCGTTACTCGTTCGAGAGATATTAAACGATTTTCTTTCGACTACTCACTATTTGCTGCCGAAGCCAAAGGCGAAGAAAAAATAAAGATTAGTAGGCAATAGCCACAAAAGCGAAGAACAAAACGAACGGACTTGGCTTGTGTTTCTTTTTACCGTTACTGTATATAAGAAACTATTACAAAAATCAAACTTCAGCGGTTCTTTATTTCTATATTTCTATTGCCCAGAGTTAAGTTGAACCACCGTTCGGTCTAAAATTTGAATTCTGAGCCTAGCTACGCCATCTTTATTTATAAAAAGAGATTTGCCCGATAATTACATAATGAAACTATACGGCCCCACAATTTCACTTAATATCCGTTATATTGCCCGATAATGATGAAGCTACGGCCCTACACCTCCACTTGAGATCCGTTATAAAAAGTTTGCCCGATAATTAATGGAGCTATACGGCCCTACCACTTCACTTTATATCCGTTATATTGCACGATAATGATGAAGCTACGGCATTGCACCTTCACTTGATATCCGTTATGTTGCCCGATAATGATTAAGCTACGGCACTGGGGGAGAATGGTGTATTTTCTTTTCAGTTGTCAGAAAATTGAATGGACAAATGAAAGTCAGAAAGTCCGGTTTTGTTTGGTTTATTGTCAGTGCTACTTTTCAATTATGTTACTGACTAGTAAAACAATTCCATTAGTTATCCGATTTATTTAAAGAGCCTTGATTTGTCACCCGAACAGTTTTTTTGTTTAGTCCATAGGAAGTTTTCGTTATTTTTCGTTATTCATGGTGCATGCTGGAATTCATAAACCACAAAAATTACTCATCCCTAACAATGCAAATGTTTTTTGTGACATGGTGATTTTATTATTCGTAACAATAAAACTAAAAGTTTCTTCAGTTTTTAATATCCGGCAGGGTCGCTGAAATTTATCTTGCTGTTTCCTTTTTAGTTTTAAAAACAGCAGCACAGTATGCCACAGAAAAAAATTCTTTGAGTTTGCGGGAGCAAATATTTCAGAGAACAATGATTTTTATCGGCGTTATAAAACGAAGGTCAATGTAAGAAGATAAGAAACAGTTTGCTGTTTTTACGGGGCTTCATCTCGTATTTGTTCCTTTTTCTGCCGGAACTTTTCCTCTGCCCATCATAGCGTGTAAGCGGGATTTGTATGTACGAGGCGGGCTTATTATTCATATATATTGTTCCTAATCCCGCTATTTCTCGGAAAAGCCCTTTGGAGTTCGAAGTAAAAAAAAGATGCTTCGAATTCATTGTTCTTATTAGTAGGGTTTGTTTTAAATTTATAACTATAAATAAGGACGATTTGCAGAATATTTCAACTCAGGGCCGGTTTTGAAGATTCATACAGTAGTATATTCGGCTTTCACTTGATTGGCAGTTTTTTTGTATGTATTGCGTGTGTGTGTGTGTGTGTGTACGTGTTTTTTGTTTTTTTTTGTTTTTTTTGTTTTTTTAAGCATTTTACAAAACGAAATGCGCTAGCGTTCTACCCTCCAACCTTTGGATCTTCAAAGATTAAGGAAATGACTCTGAATTTGATCCCTTGTCTACGTCTTTTCAAGTTCAACGGAACAATGCATGTCCTCCGGTTCTGCGTGGCCGCCGAATCTGGCGATTTCGTTTAACGTTTAACATGAACTTGGCCGAAGTGCGGAACAAGTTTTCTCTGCGAGCCAAATGCCGCTATCAATTTCGAGGCTAGTTTTGAGGTTGGAATAATCTATAATGACCCAACTGAGTTCTCTTCTAGTCACGTTTTCTCAAAGCAAAGGTTAAATAAACTCAATCCTGTTAATTTTTAGGTTGTACATGAAGGAATTTCATAAACAAGACAAGGAGCCCCAAGTCGTAAGATTACAGCCATATTTTGCGGGAGATGCCGGAATTGAGACAACAAAAGGTTAATGGAGCGTAGTTAGTTGACCTTGGTTCCCTGCTAATGATTTTGTAAAACCAAATTTTCTAATCTGTGTGTTAGACGTTAAGCCGAAGTATGGCGGACTGACTTCAAGGCGTGGGCGATAAATCAAGCCTGCTTGTTCTTTATTTTACTTTATTTTACATTCTTGAAAAATTTAAAAAAAAACAGTTTGAATTTATGGCTTACAATGCACGTGCGCAACTCAAACAAACGCGGCTTATCGCCTTAAGAAAACTGAGTCAAAAAACACATTACCTGCACGGTAAGAAAAAACGAGTTGAGTTTGCGCGTCAGAAAAATATTTTCTTAATTCTTCAACTTCCGTCCTTTCTGTGTTCTAATAGGCATTCATAATTATGACTTGCATTCTCACGTCTCTTTTGTACAAATAAATATCTCTTAAAGGGACATTCTAGAAGGTCAGTTAATTGCCCTTCACTAATTAGTTTATGCTTAAAAGTTATTTTTGGAGTCCAGCTCGCTTTTAAAATAAAGTTTCTACATTTCTCCCTCGCGTGTACAATTCTTTTGAATTTAACTTCTTAAGCGGAAAATATTCTTTGTTTGACCTCGTCAGAAATGTTATTAATTGTTCCACAAACATAGCGAATTTCATCTGCTCGCCGAGATGTCTACTGATAATATACTTCCTGTGGCTATTTCATTTTCTTTACTGGGGTCACTGTTCACTTGCTTTGACAAGTTAACATGTTCCATGTTATATAACGGAGTTCTTGATGTTCAATAATATTTCAACTCTCGAGCAACTGGAAAGATTCTGGTCTTTTTCGAGCCATCCCTGACGGTACAGCTGTGCTTAAGGCTTTAACCGTTCTCGGATACCTCCGAGAGACGGCTTTCGACTTTGGCGTTTGAAAATCAACTGAGTATACTCCAAGCGGTTTCCACAAGTGTTTACACCCGAGTTTCGATGTAAAATGTTCCGCTTTCAACTTCCTCAGCTTCTCAGTTTTCCTACAGCTCGGTAGAACAAAGATCCGTTTCTTTAAGTTTTGGGTACTCCGATAAAAGTCTTCGAAAGTCGTAACAGCCGGCACTGAACGAGCGCTCAATGTATGCTCCCACATCGGCTTTTCTTCGTAGAGACAAAGATTTACTACGGCTTACTCGCCTTGTTTGAGCTCTGTTTCCCCAATCTACTAATGACTGGTCGAAAGTACTTAAGAGTTCTTCTTCCTCGAGCGACGATCTTGGCTGTGCTTCCACCGCAATTGAGCTACCGCGGCTGTTGCTACTAACTGTGCTCGTATCTGAGTTTGCTCGCGTCCTCGATGACGTATCCTCAAAATCCATACTGCTTCCAGTAGAAAGAGCACAAAGTAAATTCTCTAACGCCAAGATACTAAGTCTTTCGTTTGTAGCCAAGTTGCCACGCATCTTAATAAAGCGTTTAGAAACTTGATAAATCACAACGTGTTTCTGTAAGGTCCGTTTTTCGGAGTCTTCTTTGCCAGGTGCGTTCCCTTCGATAGAATGTCTGAACTGGCTGGGTTTGGACAAAAGCGAAACATAAATAGCTTGAGTTAATTAAAGTAACTACCAACGTTCATCGGATCATCTCAGCCCCCCGCCTGTCAAACAGTTTAATCAATTTACGCCTTGCTAACTTTTTTTCGTGACTTTTTCGTCACGCCCTCGCCTAGCTTGTTGAAGCTATTTTTCCGGCTTCACTTTGAACAAAGCGACTGTTGGTGGCTCGACAGTTTTAATGAAATGAATTGTTTTCATTTATTGCGTGTAGTCGTCTTACACTCTCTGTTATTATCTTTTCGGTAGCAATCAGTCGCACGCTATTGCACGCTGGTAGGATAAGGTAAATGAAAATGGCTCACGAAATTACAGCACAACAGAAAAGCAGAAAGCTCCCTTTCTTGCAGTGTGACGCATTTATATCGGTCCTCTCAAGTGACCCCTTCGTTTGTTATTCTATATTTACTAGCTAGGCACGTAAATTGTTTCACTTCTTAAAACTGACTCCGCCGCTCCTTGTTCCGACCTTTCTAGGAAGAAGTGCGATTCATGAATCGGTAAACGTTCGTTTAGTGTTCGCGTTAATTATGTTGAAATTTTAAGCATTGCGAGGACACCTTTTTTGAGTAGTTTCGTTGTGTGATTTACTAGCGTGGATCAGTAGTCTTGTTCAAACAA
Organism: Hydrozoanthus tunicans; assembly: GCA_026413305.1. Taxonomy (NCBI): domain Eukaryota; kingdom Metazoa; phylum Cnidaria; class Anthozoa; order Zoantharia; family Hydrozoanthidae; genus Hydrozoanthus; species Hydrozoanthus tunicans. The sequence goes on from JAOBAT010067572.1 coordinate 20,174, forward strand.
TTAACTGTCGAGCTACGATAAATGTAAACAAAAAAAAACGAAAACATCTACGCTGTAGAACGTACTGGAAAAAATAAACTATATAAAGTGAAAAGTTGATTTGCCAGTAATGGCTTCCTTCTGGCCATTTTTGCCGATAGCCAAGAAAGAAAAAGGTCAACTTAAGAGACAAAGAAAAATTGTCAAAAACAAAGCCTTTGGCTTTGCTTCCTCTGATTTATAGTTTAGTTCAGTTATTTACTTGCAAATGCACATGTTATACAAGTGAATAAACACGAAGGCAAAGTGGAGAAGGGAGTATAGAAATAGGTGGCGACGATCTGAAATCTTTATTCATTTATCATTATTTTTTTACATAGCACAAGGGTTTGGAGTTGCTGATTTCCTGACGTTTTCGTTACGGTTGTAGTGTAACCGCATTTTAATTTACCAAAAACGAGCCATTTTCCGTACGCGTGCTACGCTACCGGTACAACATTTGCAACAATGAACTTTTTACTGAAAATTTCATTAGTTACGTCAACTCAACAAGAACCTCTTTAAAATAGTTTCATGTACTCGTTGGATAATAATTTTAGTCTTTTTTGGTCGTAGTGGCGATTATATTTATAATAGAATGATGAAACATGAAATTCGTGTTCTGTCGGTTGATTTATAGCGAGGTCCGGTTGAATGGCCGTATGGCTGCTTGTTTTATTGAGGAAAAACAATGGGAAATAAAATGTAATAGAATAATGAGACGCTTTGTCTGGTTTTTAAGCGGATGCTTAACTTTCACACCTTTAACGAATCCGTTTGCGATAAAGAGGAGGAAAAACACTGGTTTCATTTTTCTCAGATATGTTTACATTTCCATGTGTGCCGTATCTTTAAGTCGGACCAAACCCAAGGAGTCGGATATAGAGCGTGCGGTCTTGTTTTATTTGCAGCTCATAAACACGCTAGCTAGATGCATTACAAATTTTATTTACGACCGATACGCTTCGAAAAGATCTAAATTTCTTGTTCTTGTTGTACATAAACAGCTTCGCATATTTTTCTGCGTCGTTCCGGGACATCACATCCGGCTTCGTTTTTGCACGTTTTCGGAAAACTTCAGTACTTTTTCAAAAATGGTTATTTATAAATCAGTTCCAAGTTAGCGTTTCCACCTGTAAATATTCCCGGCCCCCACACCCTCACGTGCTCTTTCGGCAAAAGTTTTAATCTTTTAAACCGCCTCTGTTATCAATGTTCACAACTGAATTTTAAAGGTAAATCTTTTTGTGTTGATCATTTGATAAACTCGCGAATTTAAACTAGAATTTCCAAGGTCCTAAAGAACTATACCAAGTTTTCTACTCAAAGATTTGTTGTCGAGAAAGACGTTGCTATTCCCCATGACCAGGGACTGGAGAAAGGAGTGGCTGAGGTGCTTCGTCCCGTTGTCTTGTATAGCTTTAGATTGACTGAAAGGTGTTTAGAATAAACGGCGTTTAGAATGACATATGCAATGACTTTGTGTTCAAGTCTAGATTCAATCTGTTTACTGCTCTCTCTTCCAAGACAAGACTAAGATAAGAACTACTGTGTTATTATTCATATATTTACACCAATGTCATCAGATAATCCCGGCCCTCCGCTTGCCTTGTAAGGCTGTTTGATCAATCTGCGCCTTTTACTCGTGACTTTTTCTCTTGCGCCTTTGCATAACTTTTGAACGTAGCCACCCGGCTTAACTTTGAACAAAGTCACACTTGTCTCTCCTTTTTTTATTAAGAACCAGTAAAAGTTAGCGAAGGTTCAATGTTCTTATTTTTCGGCTACTTCAGATCTTATTTTATTCTCAAAGGTTTTGAAATATTCTCTGATGGAGTCAACCCACTCCATATATCGTTAGTACGTGTGCTGTAGGGTACCTGACCTGCAGTCTGGTGCTTGTTTGTTGCTGTATATGTTCCTTTTACTTATCATTTATTCCTTTTTATTTTTTTTTAATTGTTTATCTTTTTTTAAATTTCAGCCTCAAATTTGTTGTCATAATATTCTTATTTTTCGGGCGATTTCAGCTTCGGGTTGTCCTTATTAAGTTTGTTGTTAATAAAAATAGTACTGTATTTGTGGCTTGACAATTATGTTTTAATGAAGTGAATTGTTTTCTTGCGTGTAGTCGCCTAGTAATCGGCTGCACACTATATGTACGCTGATTACCCGCTATGGAATAAATCTCAAAATTTCAGCTTAACATGAAATTAGGAAGCTCGATTCCTTCTATACAGTTTGACGCATGTATTGAGCTAAGGTAGCGTTATTTGCCCCTTCAAGTGATTCCCTTCATTCGTCTGAACTCATTTTAGTCGTCGAGTTTAGATACTGTAAACAAAGATAGCCTAAGATAACATCTACGCTGTTAGAACTTACTGGAAAAAACAAACTTGATTGACAAGCTGATTTGCCGGTAATGGCTTCCTTTGTTTTTGCCGTTTTTGTTGATAATTCTCCCTTACTGACGTCATTTTCAGTTAGTAAGTAAGTAGCCCCGAAAGAAGTTGGGTACAAAACGAAATTGCTTTGTGTGAAAAAGAAGTCCGCTGATGCAACTGAATTCTAGTTTCATTCTAGTTTTACACTAGGTGATATCAATTACACTGGTTTTGAGTAAGGTAACGTGGTTTTTGAATATGGCGTAGCTAGGCTCTTTTGAGGTAGCCTTAAAACTGACAAATTTAGTTTCCTGTCTTTCGTACTGGATATTAAATAATT